>JAKELH010000167.1:0-151279 GCA_021525015.1 Lactarius pseudohatsudake
GGACGTCACGTCAATGGCGAGATCTCAAGTCCAGAATGGAGCAGGGGCTCGGACATCAATCAGAGGAAACAGCTCCGGACGTTCTATGGCAATATTCTGCCCAGCATGTCCACAGCCAGGAATCAATCTTCCAAATGATTGGAAGACCAGATATGAACTGTATGTCTCAGCTCCAGATGATGATTTGTGATTAGTGTTCGAAAGTCCAGTCCCATGAACCGGAAAAAAACCAGGACCGGACCGGACTGCAACCGATGGCAACCGGACCGTCGGTTGCGGTTCATCCGGTCTGAGGATTTTACTGGTTGCAGTTCATCCAAATTTGGCAAGTGCGTGAACCGCCACAGGGCCGGTTGGGACCGGTCTCAACCGGTCTTTACACCAACACCACGCCAACACGCAAGACTCAAGTTTTACACCAACGACACCGACCATCGCCATCACCAATGACGACGACGACGACCACCAGCATTCCAACACCCGGGCCGGCGACTCGGACCGGCATCAATGATGACAAGCGCGCCGACACCAACTCAGGCCCGGCTCTCAACTACGACGACCATCAACCACGACCATTTCAAGTTCAACGACGCCGACTGCAACGACACCGACACCAACGACGCCGACAACTCGACAGTGGCCACGACAAGATCTACGACGGCCGCAACGACTTAGACAACACGACGACCACCGCGAGCCAGCTCTGGACCGGCATCAACGAGAACAACCGCGCAAACACCAACGACTACGACCGACGACCGACGACCACCACCATTCCAACATCAACAGCCGCAACGACTCGGACGACACGACGACAACCGCAATGACGACACGGGCTACATTTGGCCACAACAACGACGCTCAATAACGACGACGCGACGACAACCGCAACAGCAACATGTCGACGACAAGCAACACTTCGACAACCGCGACGATGGCCGCGACGACCGCGACGACTCGGGCTCCGCGAGGACGATGGCGATGGCGACTCAGACGGAGGCTCACGCAGCTGTGGATATTGTATATACAGATGTAGTTGGTAGTTTTGTAATTACTGTAGCTTCAATAACAATCCCATTTGCATGTATGCCGCAACATATGCGGTTGCAGTCGGTCTTTGACCGGTTGCAACCGGCCCTGGCTGAGCCGGTTTGGACCGTGAGAACCGGTCTTTTGAGAATCCGGAAACCGGGTGGGACCGACTCCTGTCGGCTCGGTCCGGTTTTGGGCTCGGGGGATGAACTGATGGATCGGTCCTGGTCCCGGTCCTTCCAAAAAGGGAAAAAAACCGGACCGGACCGGACTTTCAATCACTATTTGTGATAATTCATCTGCTACAGGAATGAACTGATCCGCACATTTATTATGGATGGAAACTTCTCAGCAGAGCACATGAGGCACAGATCTGGGGAAAGGGATGTTGCACTATCAGCTGGAATGGCCTTCATGGCAAATCCAGAATTGTACAAAGCTCATCTCCGAAGTGGGACCGAAATTGTCCAGGTATGTTAAGTCTCCTCACCAAGATGTATTTGGCTGATAGTCCGACAGCCCAGCACATGCAATACATACAAGGCTATTGAACAGGCAAATTCAAGCAGGGCACACCTTGATGTCACAGGGATTGGTGCAACAGCTTGCTGCCATGGGTTCTTTGTTCCAACCTCTGTGGTAGACTTCCAGAAGGGAGAGAGGCATGTCCCATTCATTGAGGCTTCCCATTCTTTGACTCATTGTCCAATCTCTTTCAGGCAAATCAATATGGACTACAGCCTATGCAAAGCTCTCTCTTACAACATGGAAGACATACCAGTTGCATTGGTGATGTATGACATCATGTGTCAATACAGAGTGCACTTTGAGGAGCGAATCAAGAGCAGCCCAGAGCTGTCACTACCCAGCTCAGAGAGTCTAGAACTGTGCATGGGCATTGGACTGTTCCATATACATGGTCATCAAGACTCGTGCTTGCCCAGGTTTTCTCCAAGCTACATTCCAGGGGCAAAGCAGGTGGATGGAGAGATTATAGAGACCTTATGGGCTCCATTGAACAACATATCACGGAGCATATGAGGCATGTCCCTGGTTCATAGGCAAGAGGTTCTAGATGCCCACATGAACCACTCCAACTGGAAGAAGCTGGTCCGGATTGGTGAGGTTCTATTATCTACAATGGCATATGGGGTTAATGGGGATAATCTCATTGGGATGCAACAGTTCCATCACTTCTGAAGTGGTGGAAGCGCTTGGGACCTGGCCTGGATGCAAGCTCAAAGGCATTTGAATCTCTTAGTGAACATTACAAAGATAAGACCCGACAATGGCTCAAGGAGGACATAGCTGCACAGATAAACAGAGGTACTAACCCCTCTAGCATGGACATATATGACACTGTGAAACAGAAAGGTGCGGAGTCTCAGCACAGTTGGTCTCCTCCGAGCTGAGGCAGATTTTCAGCTCCATCTCGTGCTGTGATCCAACAGCAACTCATGGTGGAGGAGGATGGAGACCATTCCATTCGTGGAGAGACATCCTGGATCTCATGTGGCCTCAAGATTCAGGAAATGCAGTAGGTTGACTTACAGTGTTACCAACACTGTTCTGATGACTTGTCTAGATTGGCCATTAGATATCAGCTCCAGAGTCATGGCATGAACACAATAGAGGAGTCTCAGATCATTGAGAACAAACGCATCCGCCTCCAGAAGTTGATTGATATGTTTTCACACCAGGCAGATGCCTTCCTCCTCCACCATCAGCCCATAGATGATGCACCAATACCATCGCTGGGTGACTATGCAGAGTATGACGATGTGGATGACATGGATGATTCCATAGTTCCGAGATCCAAGACCAAGATGTCTGACATATCTGAAACAGAGGGTACTAATGCAGAGGACATTCCCATTTTACTGCCATCAACGCTCAGAGCAGAGTGGTGCATCCAGCATGGTGTCCGATCTTTGGCAATCAAGGAAGCCAAGCTGCGATATGCACAAGCAAATGACTCCATCCACAGGATGCGTCTTGCATTGGGCTTCAAGTCAGCTCTCTTCCGGACCAAAGTTAGAGGTGCCCGATCACAGAAGACCAAAACTCGTGCCTGGACTGCAGTTGAGAACGTTGAGACGACAGTCCATCAGCATGCTCGGAACTATGGGATGGCAAGAGATGCATATATCAAGGTACAGCAAGTATCCGATGGTTCACTGTAGCTACCACCACTCCATGCAACAGACCTTCGTGTGAAAACCGCCATTCTTGGGGCTGCAGAAGTGGGACAACGGAACACACAGCTTCCATGGATCTGGAGCTTTGGCTTCTCTAACATGGAAGGTGAAGGATGGTTTGACGAATGTAAGTAACTACTTGATTATTACACAAGACCCATGCTCATTTAGTGAATAGTCAATCGTGTGCATTGGCTCCGTGCAAAAGTACAACTTGAACGATGGAAAGAGGAAGATAAAGCAATCAAGAATGAAGCATTGTGGGTCCCAACTTACTTCCATGCAAAGGCAACCTGCTGGAAAGCATGGATGGATGCAGCAAGAGAGGTTAAACTCGATGGGCATGGTGCATATGCATCATGCCAGGCACATGCATGGGAGGAAATGTGTAGGAGTTCAATGAAGGCTCTAGTTCCAATAACTTCGAGTACTAGTGCTTCCAAGAATCAATAGATTACATTTATCTAGATGTGTCCTATTTGAGAGGACATTTATACATGACCATTTGAAGAAGATATCCACAGTGCAGCAACACACGACTTCTGTCCGAGATAATATCTCGGACTCTGATCAAAGTCATCTGTCCGAGAACATATCTCAGACACTTGTAAAAATCATCTGTCCGAGATTGTACCTCGGACTCTGATCAAAGTCATCTGTCCGAGAACGTATCTCGGACACTGGTCAAAATCATCTATCCGAGATAATAGCTCGGAATCTGATAATAGTCATCTGTCCGAGATAATATCTCGGACTCTAATAACAATTATCTGTCCGAGATAATATCTCGGACTCTGACCAAAGTCATCTGTCCGAGATAATATCTCGGACTCTGATAACAATTATCTGTCCGAGATAATATCTCGGACTCTGATCAAAGGCATCTGTCTGAGAAAATATCTCGGACACTGGTCAACATCATCTATCCGAGATAATATCTCAGACTCTGATAATAGTCATCTGTCCGAGATATTATCTTGGACTCTAATATAGTTATCTGCCCGAGATAATATCTCGGACTCTGATCAAAGGCATCTGTCCGAGAACATATCTCGGACACTGGTCAACATCATCTATCCGAGATAATATCTCGGACTCTGATAATAGTCATCTGTCCGAGATATTATCTCGGACTCTAATATAGTTATCTGCCCGAGACAATATCTCGGACTCTGATAATAGTCAACTTTCCGAGATAATATCTCAGACTCTGACTCCAAGATAGTATCTCAATCTGTCAGAGTTCATTCAAATAGACTTCTATAAATGTCTCCATCAGAGCAACTACGGAGTTATTCTCTCTTTTCATTACTCCGAACCGACATCGGTTGGCCCATGACTCGCGGAAGAAGTCTTCTCTGTCGGCCGACGTCGGTTGGCCCATGACATATGTAAGACTCTCACCGTCGGTCAGCCCATGAGTGATGGAAGTCACGCCGGATCATTGGCTGGAGAGACATGGGTGTCAGAGAGGGGATCTGCACCATTTTGCCCTGGAAAATGTATATCCAGCGGCGGGAGATTGCTTGGTGAAGTATAATAGTTGCTGCTCAAAACCTTTGGATTGTTCTCAGAGACAGAACTTATGTTCAGAGAGTCTTCATGCTCTCTGAACGCTTCCATGAGGCTTAACAACAGCAGGTGAATGCGGAGGGGTGTAGGGCTACTTGTATTGGCACGAAAGTAATAGTCCGCTGAAGTTTTCTGCATAAACTTGGGCTTAGCTGATAAAAGTAGATTGCAAGAAGACCAGAATACCAAGCAGCGTCTGAATGTCCGCCTCCAAACCCCTTCGTCTCTCGGCGTACATGCATGATATGCTCCTAGTTCCTTCTTGAGCATGGCTCCGTGGTGGTGAAGAATTTGTTCGTCTTGGGTTAGACTGAGATCGGAGGTTGACATGGTCACAGAGGACAGAGGAGGGATAGTGTAAATGGGCCTTATGGATCGAAGGTGAAAGGGTGTCGGCAGTAGATATAGGCAGAAACAGTACAAAAGCATGGCCTGGGTAGGTCCATCCATAATCGCGACCTGCGCAGATATATTGTGAAACGTCCTATCAAAGGAATGTAGCTCTATCGGCAGCGTCCATGGTTGCGTTATACAGGCCAGGCAAGTGCTTCACTTGCCAGCGCCTTGTTGGGCTGCCGCAAGTATATCGGCAGCTCATCTTCATGGATTCCATTGACCCTCACAGGCACATTTCAGAAGATGTATTCGCTGGCAGTTAAAACACCATATGCCAGTGTTTATTCCGGCAACTCTCTCACTTAGGCCTGATTAGAAGCAAACATAGATTATTGCCACAGGCCCATGCGACTTGTTCCAGACTCATTGATTGATATCATTCCATGCGTACATTCCATGTGTACATAAGCGCTTATGATGTCATACTTTGAGGGATATCTGCCGATATCTGATCGACAAACACGCATCTGTCCGCCATGCAAGGGAAGTCCTCAGACATAAAACAATGTGTCTCTGAGTCAGAGGAGAACAGTTTCAAGGAGGCGGTGCACGTATCAAGATTAATGCTTCAGTGGGTGCTCAACCAATGCCTATAGATGTGATCTGCATTCTGGAACGGGGTCACACTCCTCAATGGATTGGAGTCTGATGTGGGTCAACACTGGCAGGGAATGGCGGGACCTTCCAGCACACCAGCAGATGCCGAATGTTTCAGCGAGGTCCCGAAAAGTGTGACACTCTTAAAGCCTGTGATCGGAAAGCTTATTGACAAGGTAGCTCAAGCGCGATATGATCTGCATCAGCTGACGCAATCCAGGATCTTCCAAAGGGTGTTTCACAAGAATGGTTATCAATGGCCAGAGATCAAGCTAACTTCCTGAAAGATAAGCAATCGAGGAGGGTTGAACTATTGGGAGAATGTTTGCGCGATTTGGAAAATGAGATAGCTAGGGCAGACACCTTAATTGGGGACAATGAGCAGCTAAAATGATATTCTCCAAACATGTAGAACTACAATTATCATCAAACAGAGTGTTCGTTCTCCAAACGGACAGCCGCTGCCTCATACCTACCATAATCAATATTGAACATCTCAAAAACTGAGTTGCGGTGTACGGAGCCGAGTCCGTGTGAGTTCGTAGGCGGAGGGGATCCCGCAGGGGTTACAGAGGTGCAGAGGTGGGAGAGCCGGGTCCGAAGCATTCGCGACGGCGAGAGCCAGTGCGAATGCGAACGGACGAGGGCAGGGGCAAACGAGACAAGAGCAAAGCGAGAACGGGAACGAGCGACGAGATTTTGAGAGACGAGAGACGAAGCAAGACGGCAGCGACGACCTTTGAGTGCTCGCGGTAGAGCCTGACTTCCGGGACGATTGCGCGGCACGCAAGAGAGAGGAGGGGAAAACACGAAACTAGACTGGGCTTCACTGACATTAACGAGCTAAGAATGAGAGGTTTAAATACATTCGAGACGTATACGACGCATTCCGAACCCAAACAGGAGGGAGACAATGGGGAATCGAGAGGTAAGGTAAGAGAACTGTACGAGCGTATCGTCGACGGGGCACGGAGACGATCAAGATAGAGACAATGGATATGGGCGCAGAACGAGAAAGTGAAACGAACATCTAGATTAAAAGGAAGCGAGAATACGAGAATAGCAAAGAAAGGGGGCCGAGACGCTTATGACGCAGGACAATAGGGAACCTCCTCCAAATCCAACGGCGGCGCACTGTCAAGCGTGGGGTCCGACGGCGTCTTGTGGGTGGCTAAAGGGGCAGCGAGGGTGGGTGAGCTGCGATCTTGACGTCTTGAAAGGGACAAGCGAGGTGGGCGATGCAATCGTTGAGGGACAAAGGATGCACGAGGCATGGGAACGCGCGGCCTGCGTACGAGGGGCTGGGGAGCGTCTTGGGGTGGCGACGGTGGTCCACTGCGACGAGAGGAGGGCGAGCGAGGGGGAGGAGAGAGAGGGAGAGAGAGAGAGAGAGTGTGTGTGTGTGTACGAGGAAGGAGGAGGAAGGGAATGCCGTCGATGGGGAACGATAGTAAGGGCGACGCCGTGAGAACACGAGACCGGAATGGCAACTGAGCCACGCGACGCCGGACTGAGACCGAAACATCCGAAAACATGCGATTTCGGGGCCAGTGCCCGAGCCATCCTTACAGCGGTAGCTCTCGATTCTGATGGACTGCTGCCGAGCTTGTTCAAGCCTCACTATTACCCTAGCACAAAGTCTTGAACCAGCTTCCTGCTGCGGCTCCGGTTACTTCGAGGATCTGAAAATGAAACAGGGTACATACCATCTTTAGAGCACACAATAACCCTGCTATTAACTCATCGTGGACGTCAAATGGCTCTTTCATCACCACGCCTTCTCCTGCGTTCCACCACTCCGTAAGACTAAATGCTAGAGTGGGTGATGCCTGGACCTTGCCCTTGCCTTTCAGCTTCTGGTCCTGATTGGATGTTGCATAGGTGCCCAGGTTCCTAATGTCGGAGAAACTGTGAAAGGCGATCTTGACCGACTCTGGGACATAAGGGGAGCTGCCGCTAGATGATAAAAGGCCGATGATCCATATGGCAGCAAGCTAGGTGTGAATTCTGATTAGAGGATGCTCTAGAATGTGAATTAATGCTTACCACTTCATTGTGTAAGCTGGCGATATACTTTTCGCCTTTATCGGCAGAATTGAGCAAGATGGCTGATATTCTCTCACCGATGCAGGCAAGTGCAGCGTCTAATATGGAGGCACCTATTGCAGCCGACATAGTATGTAGATAGTAGTGTGAATGGAATGCGATGTTGCCATTGGAAGCTGCCTATCCGGCATGCTGATAATAAATAGTACACGTGATCCTGAGACCCGTCATAGGCACAAAATGGGCCAATACAAGCTGGTCGGTAGGATGCATGCATTGGCTCAGTGGGCCAATACAAGCTGGTCGGCAGGATGCTCGCGTTGGCGCAATGGGCCAATACAAGCGTGTCGGTAGATTTCTCACATGGGCACAATGGGCCAATACAAGCTTGTCGGCAGATTTCTCACATGGGCACCACGGGCCAATACAAGCTTGTCGGAAGGATGCTCGTGTTGGCGCAATGGGCCAATGTGAGCTTTTTGGCAGAATATGCCCATGGGCACCATGGGCCAATACAAGATTTTTGGCAGAATGCACATATGAGCGCCATGGGCCAATGCAAGCTCGTTGGTAGATGACTCACATGGGCACAATTGGCCAATACAAGCTTGTCGGCAGAAAACTCATAGCAGCACCATGGGCCAATACAAGATTTTTGGCAGGATATGTGCATGGGCACCGTGTGCCAATACAAGGATGTACACATGAGCACCATCGGCCAACGCAAGCTTGTCGGCAGGATGCGTGCACCGGCGCAATGGGCCAATACAAGCTTTTCGAAGGATACTCACATGAGCACAATGGGCCAATACAAGCTTTTCGGCAGGATGCACACATAAGTACCGCGGGCCAACGCGAGCTTTTCGGCAGGATGTACGCATCGGCGCAATGGGCCAATACAAACTTGTCGGCAGAATACTCACATGAGCACAATGGGCCAATACAAGCTTTTCAGCAGGTTGCGCACATAAGCACCGTGGGCCAACGCAAGCTCGTCGGCAGGACGTATGCATCGGCGCAATGGGCCAATACAAGCTTTTTGGCAGGATGCTTGTGTTGGTGCAATGGGCCAATACAAGCGTATCAGCAGGATGCTCGCATTGGTGCAATGGGCCAATACAAGCATTTTGGCAGAATATGTCCATGGACACAATGGGCCAATACAAGCTTTTTGGCAGAATATGTCTATGGGCACCGTGGGCCAATACAACCTTGTCGGCAGAATACTTATATGAGTGCAATGGGCCAATGCAAGCTCGTCGGCAGATTTCGCACTTGGGCACAGTGGGCCAACACAAGCTTTTCGGCAGGATGCTCGTGGTGGTGCAATGGGCCAATACAAGCTTGTCGGCAGGATGCTCGCATTGGTGCAATGAGCCAATACAAGTTTTTCAGCAGAATATGTCCATGGGCACCATGGGCCTATACAAGCTTGTCAGCAGAATACACATATGAGCACCATGGGCCAATGCGAGCTTGTTGGCAGATTTCTTGCATGGGCACAATGAGCCAATACAAGCTTTTCGGCAGAATATGTCTATGGGCACTGTGGGCCAATACAAGCTCGTCGGCAGGATGCACGCGTTGGCACAATGGGCCAATACAAGTTTGTCGGCAGAATGCTCATATGAGTGCGATGGGCCAATGCAAGCTCGTCAGCAGATTTCGCACTTGGGCACAGTGGGCCAACACAAGCTTTTCGGCAGGATACTTGTGGTGGCGCAATGGGCCAATGCAAGCTTGTTGGCAGGACACTCGCATTGGCACAATGGGCCAATACAAGCTGTTTGGCAGAATATGTCCATGGGCACCATGGGCCTATACAAGCTTGCCGGCAGAATACACATATGAGTGCCATGGGCCAATGCGAGCTCGTCGGCAAATTTCTTGCATGGGCACAATGGGCCATTACAAGCTTTTCGGCAGAATATGTCTATGGGCACTGTGGGCCAATACAAGCTCGTCGGCAGGATGCACGCGTTGGCACAATGGGCCAATACAAGCTTGTGGGCAGGACGCTAGCATTGGCACAATGGGCCAATACAAGCTTTTCAGCAGAATACACATGGGAGTGCCATGGGGCAATACAAGCTCGTCGGCAGATTTCTCACATAGACACAATGGGCCATTACAAGCTTTTCAGCAGGATGCATGCACAAGTACCATGGGCCAATGCAAGCTTGTCGGCAGGATGTGTACATCGGTGCAATGGGCCAATACAAGCTGGTCGGCAGAATACAAACATGAGCACCGTGGGCCAATACAAGCTCATCGGCAGAATATATACAAATGACTTATAGGCCCATCTGAGATTGTTTACAAAATAGTTTCATGGGCCGATGTGTATATATGCACTTTATACCTACAATGGGCCCACATGGGTTCTGCCGACATGCACGGCAGAATTGCACATGGGTTCTACCGAGTACTATCACAACTATTTGCGTCATGGGCTCCGTGTCGTCCAAGTCGTTGCGGCTGTTGATGTTGGAATGGTGGTGGTGGTCGGTCGTCGGTCGTAGTCGTTGGTGTTGGCGCGGTTGTTCTCATTGATGCCGGTCCAGAGTTGCTGGCTCGCGGTGGTCGTCGTGTCGTCTAAGTCGTTGCGGCCGTCGTAGATCTTGTCGTGGCCACTGTCGAGTTGTCGGTGTCGTTGGTGTTGGTGTCGTTGCAGTCGGCGTCGTTGATAACTTGAAATGGTCGTGGTTGATGGTCGTCTTGATAGCCGGGCCTGAGTTGGTGTCAGCGCGCTTGTTGTCGTTGATGCCAGTCCGAGTCGCCGGCCCGGGTGTTGGAATGCTGGTGGTCGTAGTCGTTGTTGTTGGTGATGGCGATGGTCAGTGTCGTTGGTGTAAAACTTGAGTCTTGCGTGTTGGCGTGGTGTTGGTGTAAAGACCGGTTGAGACTGGTCCCAACCGGCCCTGTGGCAGTTCACGCACTTGCCAAATTTGGATGAACCGCAACCGGTAAAATCCTCAGACCCGATGAACCGCAACCGACGGTCCGGTTGCCATCGGTTGCAGTCCGGTCCGGTCCTGGTTTTTTTCCGGTTCATGGGACTGGACTTTCGAACACTAATACTGCACGCTCTGCGGCAGCCTGCACGGCAGTAAGCAACATCCCATCCACCACGGCAGTGACTTTGGCAAGGGTGAAAGGGTGATGTGATCCGCATTTGTGTGCGGCCTTAGCTACTCAAACCTGACGTGTTCCCAACATAGGTAGCCACCTATGCGCAATTTCGTGCTGCACGGAAGCGTGCATGACTGTTTCCGACCATCAGTGACCACCCAACCCAGCAGGCTTCGTGTAGCCCTCCATTTCCCTCCTCGACCTCGCCGCATCTACGTGCGGATTTAGCCCTTCGACACAGACGCCTCCGCCATCACCACGGACCCACATACGATACTGCGCGCTCCGCAGGGGCCTGCACAACTGCGAACGACATCCACATCCACCACATCAGTAGCTTTGGCAAGGGTGGTGTGACAACGACAAGGGACCTGCTACCAACACACCCAAGGTATCACCACAACCACCACAATTCCAACCACCACAACCACAACCAAGACCACCACAACCACCGCGACTGTGTGGCTCCAAGTCATGTGCTTGGTTGTGTACACCGCTGACCGCGACCACACTAATGCAGCCCTGAGCAAGCACACAGTTCAGTAATTTCTACCCTTTCTTTTACTACACCTGTACTGTATGTACTATCAATAAAATATATTTCTTTGTTTATACCCCAAAAGCGTTACACACACTTTTTGCGGTGCAGGCAACTGAGGCATGGTCCACCAGCAAAAGCCCCAATATAGGGTTTGGTTCAGGGTTCAGGACCCCTCCGAACCCGAACCGGACCGTGTGAACCCTGAACCGAGGTTCTGGTCAGGGTTCGGCAAATCCCCTGAACTGAACCGACAGTCCGGTTCTCGGTTCGGCCAAAAGAGGCAAAGAACCAAACTGAACCGAACTTTCCCATCACTAGGACCTGTCACAAGTACTCATAATTTATGTCAAAATCAATACCTGCACCCTTGGAAAACCCTTGACCCCAAGTACTGTGACTCATGAGTGTGACCCTTCATGAGTATTCCCACGAGTAAACCCATAGCCACCCATGAGTTACCTGCACTCGTGTTCAGCCCTAGTTGTTATACAGCCCACTGGATAGCGCAGTACTACTGGCTTGGCTCCAGCGTTTGGGTAGGTATTACACAAGATATCAAAGCTACCGCTGTAAGGCGCAAGTAGCTCTCTACTTATACACACTGGGGGAGCTTTTGAAGCCCAGCCCCAACTCCGAAACCCTAATACGAGTGGCCAATGGCATAAGGCCCTCGAACAGCATCAGTCATCAGTCCATACAGTAGTCAGTGGTCATCAGTCACCCGCTATGTAATCTCAGTCATCCCAGTCACGAGTCATACCACATTGCATCAGAGGCTAGACCAGCCCAGGCATAAGCTCATCCAGGCTCTTCTGGACGAGTCGAGGCGGGTCACATGCCAGGGTCACGTGACAGCCGTTCTTCAGGACCTATTCCCAAGGCTCCTGGCAGTGGTTCTGAGGTGGGGAGGGAGATCGATCGCTCACCAGATGCCCCACTCTCACGGTGTCCTCTAGGGCCTCTATTGCTGCCCATATCCTCTCCTGTACGTGCAGGTCTTCTTCAGCTTGCCAATCCCACCAAGGGTCTTCAGGCATGTTGGCCGATGCCACAAAGGGTATATTGGCGGTCGGCGTGTAGTCACGTGGCGAGTCACGTGCCGGTGAGGGTGGAACCTAGTGATTTGCCGGCCCGGCTCCAAAGCCGGATGCCGGCCAAAGCCAGCTGTGGAAAGCCGTTCCCACGGACGCCGCCGGCCCAGCTTTTGATGGCCCACGGCTCTGGCTCCAGATTTGGAAGGACGGCGGCCCAGCCCACAGCCTCGGCTCTGTGATGTGCGGTCCGGCCTAATTGCCACATGTCTCTCGCAGTTGTTACTGTGCGACGTGCGACCCCACTCTGGCGTTCCTACCACTATTTGGCCAATTCCTCTCAAGGTCAAGTGCAAGTTGTTGCCACATCATCAGTCTTTCAATTAGTGAGGTTATTTCCCCCCATTTTTCTGACACAAATCCGGACTTTTGAGTTCAGTGTGGCTTATTCCTTGTGTTCCCCAGCGTGCTGCATTTTCGCGCGGCCTTATAAACTCGAACCCGACACGTTCCCGACCCAGTTGGCCACACTTATGGAGTTTCACATTGTGCACACGCGTGCCTGACCATTTTCGACCACCTGCAACCAACGGACTCTATTTTCATTCCCGACCTTGCTGCACTCGCGCGCGGCTTTATATATTCGACGACAACGCGTTCCTGACCCAGTTGGCTACACTTATGAAGTTTCACATCGTGCGCACGCGTGCCCGACTGTTTTTGACCACCTGCAACCAACTGACTCTATGTTCATTCCAGACCTTGCTGCACTCGTGCGCGGCTTTATCTCTTCGACGACAACGCGTTCCTGACCCAGTTGGCCACACCTATGAAGTTTCACATTGTGCGCACGCGTGCACGACTGTTTTTGACCACCTGCGACCAACCTGACTCCGTGTTTATTCCAGACCTTGCTGCACTTGCGCGCGACTTTATATTTTCGACGACAACGCGTTCCCGATTTAGTTGGCCACACGTATGAAGTTTCGCATTGTGCGCACGCGTGCCCGACTGTTTTTGACCACCTGCGACCAACTGACTCCATGTTCATTCCAGACCTTGCTGCACTCGCGCGCGACTTTATCTTTTCGACGACAACGCGTTTCCGATCTAGTTGGCCACACGTATGAAGTTTCACATTGTGCGCACGTGTGCCCGACTGTTTTCGACCTCCTGCGGCCAACTGACTTCATTTTTATTCCAGACCTTGCTGCACTCACACGCGGCTTTATCTCTTCCACGACAACGCGTCCGCAATCGTCGCGGACCTTCATACGATGGCTCATGCCATGCGGGGGCCTGCGCGACACTTTGCAACAGCTCACACCCCCAAAACCCTGTAGATCTTAGACGTGTTCCCTACTAGTACTATCCCTAGCAATCTGTTTGTCTTGAATATACTATCTGAATCCAAGTCTGAATCTATGAAGCCATGGCCCTAAAGCCGAGGCCAGCCTAAGCCGTTGAAAGCCAGGGGGTTGGCCTTGGCTTGACTTTTGGAAAGCCTGGGCCCTGGAAAGACGGGCCAAAGCCACGGCTATCAGGCCGAGCCGGGCCGGCAAATCACTAGTGGAACCGTAACATGATCCTTCCCCTTTAGGAAGGTGACTGTTATTAGTGCCCATCATGGGTTTGTAAACCCGTGCGGGTACCCGGGTATGGGTTTGACGGGTACAGGTACGGGTACGACGTCGAGTACCCGTTCAGAACCCACACCCATATGACGGGTTTGGCGGGTTTTTTGAATACACTACGACTCTCAAGTTTATTTTGGACCTGGACATTCCTATACTTGTACAGGAAGTATTATATACTAAGCTACTACAGTACTACTACTGGCCCTCAACGACTCCTCATGAGAATGATGCCCGTCGTCCCTGAGCTCCGAGTCGCCGTCGCGTCCGAGTCATTGTGTCGCATTGTCGTCGTCGAAATCGTCTTGCCGTTGTTCTTGGTGTCGCTATCGTCGTCTTCGCCTTCGCTGTCATCGTCGTTGTTGTTGCCAATGACGCCGTCTTGCTGTTGTCGATGGAAAGGCCTTGGCGGCGGCGGCTGGTGGCCATCCAACTTGTCGTGTCGACAGCCGCCTTGTCGTTGTCGCCGTTGTCGCTATCGTTGTCGTGTTCGTTGTCGTTGTCATTGATATTGTCTTGCTGTTGTCGATGGCAGAGCCCTGGTGGCGGTGGCGGTTGGTAGCGCGTGCAGCTCGGGGCTGCACGGCTGCACATCGGGCACTGTGTGACTGTGACTAAGCCTAAGCAAGGCGCAGAGAAGATCAAAACCGGCATCACCCGATGAATTGATAAACCATTAACGGCAAACCCCTGCCTGCGCCACATACGCTGCCAACTACGACAACCTCAGGCCACAACGACAACATCGCCAGCCCCAACCGAACGAGCCACCAACCGCCGGCCCAACGCAAGTCCCAGACGTAACGGCGGCGGCACCCCCAACAATAGCTATGACACCTGCGGCAGGAGCAATGGCGAGGCGGCGTGCAACTCCGAGCGACTCGACAACGACAATGGCGACAAGTTGACAATGATGGCAACGATCACAGCAACAACGGCAACCACGATGGCGGTGACAGCAGCGACGATGGTTTTGACGGCACCGACGACGGTTTTGACGGCACCGACGACAGTTTCGACAGCACCAACGACGAGGACGACGAGGGCGGTGACAACGCGACAGACGGTCGGTGGACCGTAGTGATGCAACGACGACGGGGGGCGATGACGATGTGGCCTGTCTTAGCTTTACAATAGTACTTTAGTAGTGTAGAATTCATCTTTATTTCGAGTTCAAATTGAGTATACTATTCTCCTGACCCGCAGTGCCAACCCGCCAACCCGCCCAACCCGTCAGTACCCATACCCAAATCCGTCGGTACCCATACCCGTGAGCACGGGTACGGGTTTCATGCGGGTGCGGGTACGGGTAAGGCCCGAGTGACCCATGGGTTACCCGTGATGGGCACTAACTGTTATATATCAGGTAGTGTCGTTGACAAAGAGTGCAAAGTACTGATGTCCATTTATGGACACAATGTCATATTTCACCCAGAGATCCATGTGCGTTAACTCTCCAGGAGAGGTTTGTCGTACTGTTTTGCCTTTATAGGGTTCCTTGGCTTGTTTTGCTTTGGTACACGCAACACAGTCAGGTTTCTGTGTCAAAGTATCGACACAGAAACCTTTAACTAAGTCTTTCTCAAGCAACTTCTGTAAGCCGCTGTAACTGATGTGTCTGAAATGTTTATGCCAGGTTTCCCAACTTGGCAGCGGATCCGCGGCTGTGAATGATTCGTTCACATGTTCACAGTCCCTGATTTTCCGTACTTTAACTTGTAATTTGTACAAGTTGTTTCCGGCAATATGGCCCTTGGCCACTTCCTCTTTCTTCGGAGGACAATATTAATATGCCACATTCGCTCTTATAAGTTCTGCTGGCATTGTCCCACCTTCCGAGAGAAAATAAATTGTTTTTGTTGCTTGGAATGTGCAGTACATGCTCTAGTCGCAAAATATATTTGCGGCCGTCACAGTCTGATTCCAATTCAACAGCGCCTTTCCCTTCTATGGGGATGATGGAATTACCAACGCCGGCGATGCTAAAGTGCGCTGGGATCCCGTCCGGACCGTCTTGGGCCAGCACTCCAATGACCAGCGGCGCACTGTGTGACTCTGGTTAGTGGTTTCCCGGCCTGGCTCGGCTCGATGATTTGGGTCACGGCCCGGCTTTTGGTGGCCCATGGCCTCAAAACGTGGAGGCCTGAGCCCCTGCCCACAGCCTATGATGGCTTAGGCCTAAAGCGGCCAGAAATCAAACGGCTTAGGCTGGCCACGGCCAGAAGCCATGGCTTGTGAAGGAATATGAGTTTAGTATATTGATAACTCTTCTACGACTAAGCAACAATATAACTATGATACTCGCAAGACTACTCGAACCGCGCATTCGTGATCATGGTTGTGAGCCTCGTGTCATCATCGTCGTCGGTGTTGGTGTTGTCAGCATTGTCAATGTCGACACTGTTGTCCTTGCTGCCATTGGTGTTGGTGTTGGTGTCGGCAAGGGTGTCGGTATCGTCGGCTGCCGCGTTGTCGATGTCGTCCTTGCTGCTGTATCCTTGCGGCCGTTGTCGCCATCGTGTCGACGTTGCCTCGTCGTTGTCATCGGCGATGGGGCCTGGTACGCCGTGTTTGGGTGGTGTCACGACGAAGGTAGGTATGATGAGTCTTGCATGTCGCGATGGCATGGCATCGGGATTGGGCTTTCGCGTGGCGAGGTGGTGGTGAAGGAGAACTTGCGTATGGCGAAGGATGGAGGTGGGAGCCACAGGCTGAGTGGCAGGGCGGCGGCGGCGACATGGCTCTGAGAGTGAGAAACGATATGAAACAAAACAAAACAAAAAACCTTACTTTGTGGATGATAGCGTGGAGATATTGGCGGGAATGATGGCAACGCCGGTGAGTACCATGGACCAGTTGGCGAATACCAGGCGACGATAAGTCGAAGGCTGGGGAGGTGTACGGAGCCAAGTCCGTGTAGGTTCGAAGCGGAGAGGATCCCGCGCAGGGGTGTTAGACAGAAGCTAACGAGCCAAGAGGAAAGGACCCGAGAGCAAGCGAAAGCGGGACGAGGGAGAGCGAGAAGAGGTGATGCGAGTGGGCGAGAAGGAGGTAGGGACATTGGAATGGCTGGTGGACTACTAAGGCGAAGGCGAGGTGAAAGCGTTGGCAGGGCTGGGCGGTGGCTCGGTTGACGAAGGCGTAGCGAGGCGGCGGACTAGAAGTCCGAGGTCAGCGGGTCAGTCGACAAAGTTGGCAATGGCCATGGCTATGACTATGGCGATGGCGTGGCTTCTACTTGGCAGGCAAATCCACGCCTCTTCTTCTGCTTGACGTGCGCTTGAGTGCAACATCATTGTCAGTATTACTGTAACTGGCCGGTGTCCATGAACGGCCATGTACTCTTCTTCTTCTGCAAGCCCAGCGTCGTGCTGTAACGGCGAGCCAAACGTGGGGCTAGGCAGAGGCGGGGAGGCCGGGCGACCCTTGGACAAGCCAGATCCAGAGCTCCGAGTCTAGGGTGCGACACGGGTTGTACCGTGGGTGTCATTACATACTACCGTACCTGTTACCTGTAATACCGTACCTGCCATGACACCGCACCCACAGGTGCGGGTTAAACCCGTGGAATATGACCCAACACCACGGTGTCGAAGCACCGTGGTATACCGTACTACCATTATACTATACCGCGGTTTATTGGCCAGTTAACGACGAGAAGCGCGACTAAAAACATATCAAACATAGGTAATATAGCTACTCCGCGTCTGAGTCATCGAGGTCAATGAGTTCACGCTTACGCTTTCCTTTTGCACGCATAGCCTCGACAACATCGGGCATGTACACCAAGTCCTTGCGGCTCCAATCCCCAAAGCACATGGTAGCGCGGATGGATGCAGGGGTGAGTCTGTTGCGTGTGAAGTGAAGTACTTGTCGACCTTGTGAAAATACACGCTCAACGGCGGTTGATGTCGCTGAGAACAAGTAATCAGCTATACGAATTCTCACACCATCTGGGCTGGACTTACACGGAACGCTGAGATAGTCGAATGCCATGGCCGACAATTGCGGGAACACAAACCGATGCTCCCACCACCAGGTGATAGGGTCACGAACTTTCTCGATTGCCTGTGCCAAGTAGTCGTCCAGTTCACTCAGTTCCTCGATCCCATCCATAGGGATGTCAAAAAAGTCGAACTCGTTGCTATCGTCGCCCATACTGGCTAGCTAGATAGGTCATCAAACCCCGTCATAAGCGGAAACAACTCGGAGGCGGTAACTGGCCGACCTTTTGTTCCTGGGGTCTCTTGTTGTACTTCGCGAATTCGTCTCTCACGATTTCCTCGGCTGTGTCGATCCACTCCTTTGACCACTCGTGTTGATGGAAGTACTTGAGTTTCAGCTGGGGATGAAGGACCATAGCGATACGATAGACATTAGACATGTCAGTTTTTGAGTAGTACTTGTTGATGGATTTGCGCGCAAAGGACAAGGCATGCTTGACAGAGGGCTTGAGCGGAGTGGTGGCAGAAGTATGAAGAAGTGCGTCGATACGATCCATTGTAGGGATCACATGTGCGATTGTCGAGGCAGAATCTAGAGAGAAGAAAAGAGTAGCGTCTTTATATATCTTCAAGACTCGTAAAAGGTCATGCACAATGTCCCAGTCCTCGTCCTCGAGTTCGTACTTCCGGAGCTTCACTGATTTGTTGGCAGTTATGTCGTCGATGGCAATGCGGTATTCACTAGCGACCTTGAGCATATCGTATGTTGAATTCCACCGGGTTTTTACATCACGAGGAATGAGGCAGGAGGGGAGGGCGTTATTTACACATGCTTCTCGCCATGCAGGCAGTGCAATGGTTGTCGAATGGACAATAGCGAAAGAGAGCTTTCGAATCTGCAATTCGATCAGCCGCTGTTCGTCTCGCAGCAGCGTATGTGATAGTTACACACCTTGTCTAGAGTGGTACGCACGGCAGCAGTATTATCCATAAGAGCTGCATGTGCTCCCTGGTCCAAGCCTGCGAACGGATCCTCCTCCTCATCCTGATCATCGTGTCCTTCCAGGTCATCCGAACCCAAGTCCTCACCGGCATCACCATCATTGGATTCATCGTCATCGTCATCGGCATCGGGTGGGACATCGTCATTGAGGGTGTCGGTGTCAGCATCATCACCAGAGACCATAGGAGCGGCAGTGGCGAATGGCTTGAGTAAGGCTCGTGCAGAGAGCTGGATGGTATGGTTGAAGCACCGTACACGATTGATGTCTCTGAATGTGTTTGGAAGCTTGCTAAGATAGTCGGTCTGCTTGTCATTTGTTGTTGCGTTATCACCATTGAAAGAAAGTATCTTCCTCTCTAGCCCATGAGCTATGAGCATCCTGTGGAAAGCGAGAGCGAGAACCTCCCCAGTATGCGACTAGATATGATTGATAAGCATCACGTGAGCATAACAGAAGTTAGGGGACGCACCTCCGGCACCTCAATGATATCCAACAAAAAACCTAGAATCTTGCCTTCATGATGAAGGTGTACCGTCCAGGCGATAAAGGCACGGTGATTAGGCGATGTCCATGCATCCGTTCCGAAGTGGAGTTGGCCAGGGTGTTCCTATAAAAACCTCGGTCATCGAGAAACGTGCGACGTGAAACAGATTGTACATACCTTTAATATCCTGTCTATACGCTGTTTTGAGTGCTTAAACGCAATCTTGATGTCACGAGAAACCGTCTTGGGGCTGGGGATGAACGTTGACGGTCTTCCAGCCATCATCAGTTCTTGAAATTGACGGTCTTTGACAATATTGAGGGGGCGGGCACTCTCAGCACACCACCTTGCAATATGAGCTCTATACGACATCAAAGATCATCGTCCACTGATAGAGGAAGAAGACATACCGTGTTTCCTCTGCTCTATGTGAGCGATGAGTGAACTTGACTGGCCTCTGACCAACCCGAGCAAAAGAGGCAAATATCGACCCATCTTGGCTGCTGCCAGTGGTCCCCTTCTTATTGAATGCTGCAGCGACGACATCAGCACCGAAGCACTTCACGGCGTGGGTCTTGAGGTTGGAGGTAGCTGCGCGGTCCTTGGAGTCTTGATAGCGTCGTACACCACCAGAGGACTTGCACTTCCTCGCAGCGCACTTGAAGAAATGATACTTCCGGTGCTTATCGTCATGCCCAACTACAACCTTTTCCTTGAAAAACCCATAGACTACAGAGCGCCAGGTTTTTTAAGACGTTCTAGAGGACGACACATTAGAACCGGAGGGGAAGAGGTAGCAATTTGACAAACCTAGTTCGTCTTCGTCATTCTCTCCATCTTCGTCACTGAAAGCCCCTTCATCCTGGTCTTCACTGGGCGTTACATTCCCAGTTTCATCTGGGGTATGGCGCAGAGGAATTATAGTTAGTACATATGGTGCTGTTCATTGTGAAAGACGCTTACCTCCGTACGCAGGCCTTGACAAAGTTTCCGTTGATGCAACTGAAAGAAGCGCAGGTGAAGAGCGAAGAACTGTAGAACTTGTGCGTGGCATGCCAGTGATGCCGAAGGATGAGAATTGATCAAAACCAGGTAAAGCGGTCTGCGGGTAGCGACTTGAACCTAGAGGTACTGAAAAGACCGCCCCAAATTCCTAGTGGATAAACACGTTGATCGAGGCTAGCACACTGTCATCTGAGTCCAAAATATGACCAGTCCAAGTCTAGCTCATGACCATGATGGCTGAGGGCCGGGTGCGACAGTCGGAATGCAGGACGACTCAGATAAGGCCCAGGCGAGCCAAGTTGGCTAAAGCATATCCCAATTGTAGCCACACTTGCTAGCAAGTCATTTGAGGTTGAATACACATAACTCACGTTGTTGAGCGTGCACCTTGGGTCATTGAAACTACTTGATGCGATCCAAGATGCGGTCGGTTCGCGACTGGTAGTTCACGACAATGGTTCTAACTAAGTTTGGCCATGGGTGGCGGGCCGTGATACCGACTCGGATCGGGCTCTTGAGCGACTTTACCGCTACCGCGACTGCAACACTGTCAGTCTGTTAACGGCACATTCTCTACCTGCAACACCGACTCGGACCAGGTTCTTGTCTTTTCGCTTCAATGGATTATGAGCTGCATAGCTCGTGGTAAGTTGTTATTCGGCTCTTGTGGGTCCACGGTGGGGTTACAAATACTTTCGTATAGAATCCCGGACGCCTAATGAACCCCTCAATAGATCCTTCTCTTCAGAACCTCACACAGCCACCTTCGTCCAGCGGCTGCCGTGGCAGAACTGGTCGGACCTCACATGGAAGATGCGTGGTATCCTTACCGACTGGTTGATACAAGTCCACATGCGTTTCCGCCTCCTCCCTGAGACTCTATACCTTGCCGTGAACATCATCGACCGCTTTCTCTCTGCACTCCCTTGCCAAGTTACAGTTGGTCAGCATTACGTGCATGTTTCTCGCTGCCAAGGTTGAGGAGATTGTGGCACCTTCTGCCGTCAACTTCCTCTACTGTACCGACTCATTGTATATGGAGGCTGAGATCCTTCAGGCGGAGAAGTATATCCTCAAAACATTAGAGTGGAATATGGGTCACCCAAACCCTATCCATTTTCTTCGCCGGGTCAGCAAGGCGGATGAGTACAACGTTCAAGCGTGCACTGTCGCGAAGTACTTCTTGGAGATCGAGTGTGTAGAGTGGAGACTGATCGCCGCTCCACCCTCTCTATTGGCTGCGGCCTCGATGTGGTTATCTCGCTTCGTGCTGGGGAAAGAGGATTGGGTACGTCAACCAGTGACAGATCCTCCTTGTGCCATCATATTGACAGCGGGTTCTACTAGACGCCGAACTTGGCACACTACTCGTCGTACGCCGAGAGTGCGCTGATTCCTACAGCCAATTTAATGCTCAACTACATTCTGAAGCCAGTCCGACACCCTTCATTCTTTAAGAAGTACGCAGCGAAGAAGTTCATGAAGGTACCGTTCGGCCATAGCACATTTTGTCGTTCCGCATTGACCTGATCCGACTTAGGCGAGTACCTACATGCGCGCGTGGGCGCTCGAGCGATGGCCAGAGAATACCCATTCCACCCTCGCCCTTCGATCGATGATGACAACGGCAATCGCAATGATGACTGTAACGCGACGACGGCGGGAGCAGTGGCACTAGTGACCTTTCCATAGCTGCTGTTACCTTTATTCCCTGTGCAATAAAACTCGTTTGAGTCGTTTCTCTGTGATCACCAAATTACTGGTGAAAATTGTGCCAACCTGCGACACCGCAACAATGGGTACGGTGTCGCTGCAGGTGTGGAAATACAACCCCGTACCCGTACCCGCAAGAACCGTGGATCATTTACCACGGGTTTACCCGCACCCGTGCCCTTCCCTATCCGAGTCGAGTTTCTGCTCCTGGCGGTATTGGGGACACTGATAAGGCCGCTCTGTCGCCAGTGACAAGTGTTTCGTCTGCTTGAGCAAAGCCTCGTTAATGTCGACTTGGATAGTTGCTACGATCGGCAGGGGTAGGGCCGGTGGAGTGGGAGATGATGGGCGTGCCAGGAGGGGCAATGAAGTGGGCTGAATTTTGCGGTCAGCGACAAATGAGCGACATGGTGAAAAAAAAAAAAAAAAGTACTCGAATACAGCCATGGACACTTCGACTCAGCTGAGGGTTCCTGGTGATGGACAGTATGAGCGGATCACCCCCTGAATATGCGCAAACCAACCCGAGAAATGGTGTCCAAGGGACCCTCAGTTCGGATGAGGGTGGCAAGTGGCTGAGCCTGCCAGGAGACGGCCCCAAAAATGGAAGCCTGGGCCACGGGCCGTGCAAGCAGCCTTCCTAAATTTGAAGCCTGAGCCTTGGGCCCTTCCGGGCCCCTCCTCGGCCCAGCCCGGTCCGGCTTCTGAAGTGCCAGCTTAGGCTGGCTTCCGGCCTATGAGCCGGGCTGGGAAATCACTAGCTACGATGTACTGACCTCAATTATAGGCCTTTCCACTCCTACACAGCCGTCATGGCACCACACCCCACAGCCGTAGTCATCCGCTGATACCATGTCCTTTGACGCTGCCACTCGAGTCATCACCACATCGTTGTGAGGTGCGATTTCTTGAGCATATCCACATGACACACCAACGGGGCCATCCCTAAACCTCCCAAAAAAATTGAGTATTGGTCTGTTCAAGTTAATAATATGCCGACATTCTGACATGGATTGTATGATAGGTCCACACGACTACCCTGGCACAACCCCCCTGCCATTATCAACAAATTGTTCGCGCAGACTCCCAACCACGCGACTGCCATCTCCAACCTGTGCGTGCATAACAACGCAACCACAGCAGGGCTTGCCCAATGCAAGCGATGGTGGCGATTGAGGCAACAGCATTAAGATGGCAGTGGCCACGTGGTGAGCGATGGTGGTGACATCACAAGATTCCCCTGAGTATCATATTGCAAAGTGACAAATCACAGGTATTGTCACAATTTCGTTGACCATATGATATCTAGTTCATCATCACAATATCTACAATAGCTCTATATAATCAGTACATTGTTTTTCTGGCTTTCATCATAGAAATGTCAAATCATATTTATTGTAACATGATCACAGTGGAAATACATCGCACTTGCACCCAAGGGGGTGGCGGGATTGAAATAAAATACCGGGGGTCGATCTTTTCGATTTCGGTCATGTGGGCCCACCCTACCCACCTTCCTTTTATGGTATGTCGCTCTCACGTATGTTTTTCTTTTTTCAAAAAATAAATAATACTATTCACGGCGACGACGCCCAGATCAGACGATTTATTGAGGTGCACTACAATATACAACTCTACTAGATATGATAAACTGTCACTACTACCCTCGTCGTTGGGCCGCACAGTTCAGAGCCGCCACAGGCTGAGGCTGGCCCGCAGCGGGGTCCTTCCCGGCCCCTTCATCGTCGTCGTTGTAGAGGATGCGCACAGGAGAGGACTGCGTGAGTACGCAGAGCCAGAACTGGTGCGAAGTGCCTTCCACCGCAGCCCGTGTCGTCGTCGCCGCCAGCAGCGCGAACGGGTTGGGTAGTCCCATTGACGTTGTTACTGGTCGCCGAGCGTGCGCGGGGCTGGGGCAAGTGGCAGGATGGCCCTCCGTCGCGGCCTGTGTCGTCGCCATCGCCGTTGTCGGGGATGCGAGGACCAGCACAGGGAGGGGCGCTGGTGCAGAATCCTCTCTGTTGCAGCCAGTGTCATTAGGGTGCGCGCGGGGCCGGGACCGGTGCGGAGTGCCCTGCGTCATATGTCGTTGTCGTCGTAGGGGGTGCGTGCGGCAGGGGACTGCGTTGGTGGGTGGCCCCGACACCGCCGCTACCGTAGTCATCGATGTAGGCATGCACGGCGCCACCACCGCCGCACCCTCGTTGTGGTCTCTTCATCGTCGGGGCATGCACGGTTTAGTGTGGCCAAGTGCCCCACTTCGCAGTCCGGAGACGCGCGGGACAGGTGACGCCGGTGACGATGTGGGTGGGTGGATCCATCGCTGTCCCTGCCGTCATCGCTGTCGAGGGTGCGCGGGGCTGGCAACGGCAACGACAGCAAAGTGTCCCGGTGGCAGAACCCGTCGTCGTTGTCATTATCGAGGGTGTGTGGAGGGGGCGCTGGAGCGTGTATCTCCCAAGTCATTGTCAGGGGTGCCTTGATGTCTGGGCTGCGTAGAGCATCACCTGGATGGGGCCTACAAAATGTTGAAGTCACAAGTGAAATGAATAACTTACACATAGTCTTGCTAGAGGTCTTGATCAACTACCGTGCCTCGGAGGAGTCCAAGCTGAGTCGTTTTCCGTTGTTTGCTCTCGGCGCGTGAAGAAATGTTTTCCTTTGTCCACGATAACCGTCACGAAGAAAAAATAATTTCGGTGAGCACATGTAATCTGCTTGGTAATCTGATGTCAATCCGCTAGGGCCACCAGCCGTGCCTGCCTGCGACTGCCAACAGACTCGGTCAAGCTCACCCTCGGCGACGGGACCATCCACTACCGTGCCGCACCCAGCTCCGACGACAACGACATTGACGACGACACGGGCTATGATGGAGAGCATTCTGGCGATTCCGCACCATCACCGGTCCAGCGCGCGCCGCCAATGATGGCAACGGCAACAGCCCTTACCACATGTACCCCTGACAAACCCCCGACGATGGCGACGACGACATGGGCACCCCCTACGGCGACGACGAAGAGACGAAGAGCAACCCCACTGCCGCTTCGAACCTTGCGGTCCCACACAGCGCGCAAGACCGCAACTGCCAACCCGCCACCACGCCATGACCCTGGCCCCGCGACCGCCACCCCGACACCATCGCCACCTACATGCACAAGCCCCGCCGTGGCGCCACCCCCAACACGGCGCGCTACGACAACGACAACAGCGGCAGTGACGAAGGTTGGAAGGGGAGCGACGCTGCTGTGGCTGCCCCGAACCCCGCGCGCTTGACAACAACGGCAGCAAGGGTAGAATATCTAGATAGCACCGTGTTTTTTATAGCTCGCAATAAAGATTTGATCAAAGTGAACAGTGAACGTCAAATGGTCAGACCAAGGGTCAGACACCTCCCAATGTTACAGATGTTACAGATGGGATTCACTATTTCCGGCAGTCAAACTTTTTTTTTTCCCCAAACCGGACCCCCCCCGCCACCCCACCCCCGGTGCGGGAATCCCGTTCCGCCACCCCCTTGCTTGCACCAAGCATCGCACACATAATAAGGGACCAGGGCGCCTGTTATTTCGGGGCTACCCGGACCCGGACAGGGTTACGGGGGGTTACTAAAAACCCGTGCGAGCTGTCATGAATATGTCGCTTGCAAGGCATAGCCTAAACCAGTCTCAGACCCAGACTCGGATGACTCAGATTCGGAATGTTCGCGATTAACTAATGACGCTCATTGTTTCTCCCCACTTTTTCACTATTGGCTTGAAGTCCGCACCGCACTCGTATTTGCCACTGTACCATACCACACGCAGGCCCGAAGCCGACTAGCTACGCCGGCGCCTTCTTTGGCGCCGTCGTGCTCGCCGACTTCTCGATGTCGTGGGTATACGGTAGTGGCAGTCAACTCCTCCACCTCAAATAACGACGACGACCAGAGGAGGTCAGCCATAAGTGGCGTAGGGATGATGGCCATGCGATTCCGACCGTAACGACCCCGACACCGCCACTCGGAGGTGCTCCCATGCGGCCTCAACTACAATGAGCATGGCGATGCCGCCGATGCGTTTTGCGTGTAGCCCCAATCACCACTACACTCTGGCAGCCACATATGACCCCCGATCCCACTCCGACCACCACCACCGGGGTGCTCCGCCAACGCAAGATGGAGCCTTGCGATCCCGACCGCGATAGGGGGGCGGCAACGGCAACGACGAGGCGATGATCACGACAGCGGTGGCGAGGTGACAGCCGCGACAATGGAGCGACGAAGACGGCGGCAGTGATGAAGCGACTGCGACAACCGCGACAATGGAACGCCGAAGGTGACAGCGACAAAGACGGCGAGTCAAGTAGTTGAACAAATAGTACTAACCGTCAATACCAGTACTAGTACTACTAGTACTCAAACTCTATGACTTGGTCAGGGTTTTCACTCTCAACATCAGAATCATCGTCATCGTCACTACTGTCGACGCCCAAATTATCTCCATCCTCTCCAGCTTCCGTAGCATTATCGGCAACTTCTTCCTGACCTGCTACCGAATTTTCGCGTTGATTGAGTTCCCTATCGTTGCTGGAAGCTATAAGTGCGTTAGCTTCATGGGGAAAATCCGGCTGATTACGATGCCCTATGCCCCAACCGAGAAAACGCATCATCATGTCTCGATCCACAAACCTGAGGCCTGACTTAGTAATACGCAATCTTAAACGTGTGAGAACTGACCTGGAGACACAATAATTGACCCAATCGCCCGACTGCGAGTCCCACATCTGAGAGGGACTCAGTAGACGCGTGGTCTTTCCTTCAGCAAAGGCCGGTATCAGGTGACAGGCTCGAACCACGCGGGCTGGGTCAAGGAAACCAAAAGCACCAGAGGTGTCGTGCTCAGGAACCCAGCCGATGCGATCCAGTCTGCGGGCAGCGGGTCCTCCTGGCCAGTCGGGAGCATGCCCGAACCACCGTACGAATAAGAACTCAACACGTTCGGGACGACTCCCAACGCAGTCACCGAAATACACGTTGGCATGATATACGCTGAAGACCCGTGCATACCAGAATGGGTGCTGACCCAGGACATCGTCGCAAGCCCTCAGCATGACATCACGGTGTGCGGTGTTACAGTTGATTACATCGTGGTCTCGTCTCACACCGTATGTCGTGTAATTATACCTTGCAGTTGCGTGCGAGAATATTGTGTTGTGTTGAATAAGTACATCGGCGAGTTGTGTCTTTGAGTACTCTGGTTCGTCGCTGACACTGACCTGGCTGAGATGTCGGGCGAGTAAGTGGCACAGTAGCTTATTTAAATAATCCTGGTTAAGCGTATTGTCAGGTGCAATGCGCCGACTTCCTGTACGCTGGTAGTACGCACCTTGAAAGCAGGATCGGAGGCATTTTTGGGGTTCTTGAGAAAGTCTGGGAGATAAATCCCATTCGACTGGTCCTGAGCAATGTTATACCGCTGCCCGGGACCGTCCTCTGGGTCGAGATAGCTTTCGCCGGTACCCAGAAAATCGTTTTGCCCTTGGTCACCACCCTCGGGCAACGCTGCTGTGGCATTACCTTCAGACATGGCAAGTTCATCGTACATTCGCTCATGAACAGTCTCGAGGGTGTCTATATCCACTAATTGATCGACAAAGGCCCTCTTGTTTGTCTGAGCATAGTGCCTCTTGACCGTGCGATGCTCAAGCTCGCCCTGTAACATAGAGTTAGTAACCGCACAAATTGTGCGTGACTCGGAAACGTACTATTTGCGTGCTGTAAGAATCGGTTGTCCCAAATAACTTGATAGTGTTGACATAGTCCCCAAGAGCGTGTAACTTGTAGGTAGATAGATTGAATGTTTTTGGCCGCTTCTCACCAACACTAATGGGTGGCGCCGTATTGCCTTGTCGATGGGATTCCCTGCGATCTGCTGCCCTGCGCCTCGCTCTGTATTCCCGGTCGGACTCAAAAGTTTTAAACTGAGGGCAAGTAATATGAGAAAATTCGCGAAGTAGCTTTGCGAAAATAATCGTAACGTTGTCAAGTATGTTGAGCGTGGTGTCCGAGTGAGTTCGCAGTTTGGCAAGAGAATGCCAATAAGTTGCAATATACAGCAGATCTGCAATACTATCGTTGTGCGGTGCGGGTATCAACCCGTCGACACAGGGGATGCAACACTGAGAACAGCATATAAATTGGCGTACTATAGGTGAACATGCATAAACCGGGACATACCTGAAGAATATCCTCAAAGTCTCGTGCTGCGAGCTTCTTCAAGTCTGCAACGTTGTGAGTAAATCAACGGATTGTGCTACCAAATGGTGCAATTTGTCGAAAGCTTAGATATATAATTAGCCTCATGCGACGTGATTTAAGAAGTGTGTACATACCGTGAATTAAATTCCTGGACTTGCTTTGCACCAAGAGAATGGAGCATCCGGATGATATGAATGAGAAGGGCCTTCCATACCCCGAGTTCAAATTCGTGCAAGAGGTCGACAACGAGAGTGAGGAATACATCAAATTTGAAGTCTTTGAGGGAGTGTGAAAACGCATTCTAGAGATTATATGAGAATCCAAAAACCCTGCAGACAATACTGAATAACTTACCAGTGTTAGGACAAGCGACTCCGCTTTGAGTAGGCGCTCAACACCGGGTTCGCTTTGGAGGGCGTACCCTCTTCGGTAGACGTTGTCCCGTGCTTGTTCAACGCGGGATCGGAAGTTGTCGTCGTCACGTCGAACTTTGGAGACGCGATCAGCTGTATCGCTTGTTGTTCCGAGAGCATGGAAGTTCTCTATTTTGATAACGCACCGCGGACATGGACACAACCCCATGTCGCGGACTGTCGCAATCAAGACCCTGCAATTTGGACTGAGGCCGAAACAGTAGCTTCATTTTAATTAGAGTAACTCACTTTTCAGGATAATCTGCCGAGTATGTAAATATTCGGGGGTAGACCCGTCGGCGAACACCATCGGGGCATAGCAGAAGAACGCCATGCTCATATGCGTTGAGAAACTCTGGGTCCAATATCAGCCGCCAGACGGCGTGAAAAAGTTCGCGCCGGCAGTGAGTAAGTAGGCCAGGGGTTTGTGAGACACCCCGAGCTGCTAGCTCCTCTGCGAAGGAATCGGGAAGCTGAACGATGATGAATAAGTTGCTATTGGAAAAAGTAAAAGTCACGTACCGGTGGTATGTAGCCGATGACACGAGCAGAACGCGCGGTAGGTTTGCAACGTGTATATTTCGACTGATTCCCGATGTATGCATATAGGCCATGCCTTGGCTTGTCCGAATTGTGCTAGATGTGTTGAATCAGACCATATCATGTATGAAACTATAACACAAGGGTGCGGTGAATCGCCTTGTGAAAGAGTCAGTTCGTGTTCCGCATTCAAGAATGAGTCGGAGGTGTACAACTCCCCCCAAACGCGTTCGGGAGAAAACCCAAGGTACGGCGGCTGCCAAGTCTCTTTGTAGCCGTGCCAGTGTAGCGCCCTGCCCGTTGAATCCTCTTGAATGGTCTCAACCATGGTATGGAGAAGGGATCGAGTACGGACATCATGAATTGTCACTTTGTGCCGCGGATAAGGGTCAGCATCAACGTCAACCTCATCACGTCGTTGGGCTCGTGCGCGTGCGTTCGCCTCTGCACGACGTGAAGCCACAGTCGGCTTTGACCCTGTAGGGACTTCAATAACCACGTTCGACCGGTGCCACCCGTTACCACCCCACGGCGATTGGATATCGTCCTTAAGCTGCTTCTCTATTTGAGGGAAGTTGACTCCCTTGAGGTCGGTTGCCTGGAAGCGCGGGTCAAGCAACGTGGCCATCACTAGGGCGCGGTTTGCGGACGATGTCATACCACACATACTGTTACGTTAGGCCTGTCCTAACGGTGCTCGACTTGAGCGGTGACAGAGTGGCTTGGTATGCGAAGGACGACTTAGCGAATACGGATACACGTCCTGAGCAGGAACGTGATCAGTGTGAGCACTGGGGCAAAGTCCACCAGGCGTATACGTCGTCGGGCGATCTGCTCTACAAGGGCCAGACGCACTAGCAAGCAGAGAGAGAGAAGAAGGCAGACAAGAAGGGATAAGACGAGAATTGGACTGATGATTCAAGAAGACCAAGCTAGGGAGCTCGGTCTTCGTATTACTAGTCCTTTATACAATTGACGAGGGGCTTTGAAGCTCCTCCTGAACGTAGGGTACCCAGTAGCGATAGTAGCTCGAACCCTACTACAACTATCCTAGGAACGAGTCACAAGTCCGATGAGATATACATGTGATAACAGCCCTAAGGCTGACTGAGACGACTGTCCCTGACTAATACTAGGGTAGTCAGAACCCCGTGAGTCCGCAGTCCGTACCGATGAGTCCGATCGCAACACATACGCCTCCATGTAAAATTGAATATGAATGATGTGACGTTCGGATATGGGTAGATGATATCAGGAACCTCCCTCTGCTTTTTGGGAGGTATAGGGGAGTCAGCAACGAACGAGTACAATGAGATCAGGGAATCGGGGACAGATGAAGGGTGTTGTTGGTATTCCCGTACGAGGGCGAATCGGTTTGGGCTTGTGCGTATTTTCACAACGGCAGGACTGGTGGTATTCTCGGGCGATGCGGGTCTGATGTCGTTGGCGGCATTCGGGGAGTCCAGCTGGCCAGGACCCTCAGGGAGGTCAACCGGAGCCGTTTCCCTTATCTTCCAAGTCGGCCGACGCTGATGCTTGTTGGGAAGTGGATCCGTGGTCTCTGTTGCGTCGGCATTGTCGAGCGCGACATCCTAGATAGCGTATAAGAGTAGAATTCACGCACGAACCAAAACACATACCATATCCCCGTGATGAGCAATGTCGGTCTGCTCACTCTCTGGGTGAGATGCGCTAATGCGTGGGATATCCTCTGCTGGCTGCTTTTGAGAACTCCGTGTGCGACCAAGTTTCAACAAATTTGAGACGCCGTTCTTCCAGCGACCTTGAGAGCGCGTGTGAGCGGCAGTGCAATTGTCGCGTATATGCTTGGTGAGACTGCCTTCACGCATGAAGACCAGACCGCATGCGTTGCATCGGCCACTTTCTGGGATGTAAGGCCTTCTGTTCATTGAGTCTAAATGCCAGGGACGGAAGTGAATTCTTCGCGCAGGTCACAGTGAAGTTCGTAGTGATATTCAACACGTGGATAGGGCAAGTGAGATCAGCACAACCGGGAATAATAAAACGGTGTCCACAAGTCATCATTCATCCGATATAATGACATCGCGGGTATTACAGTGAAGTGTTGGTTTGGATGAATTTACTGTATAGTAGCACGCGTTAAGGGACACTTTGAAGCGTAAAAGTATATCAAATCTAATAAAGTAGGAACTAGTGAGTATCAGTCGTACATCGAGTTATGTGACATACATACTTGTAGCCCGCCCTTGTGAACATGTCCATACCCGACAATCCCTCACAAATGCCTGTGCGAGCGACAGAAAAGATACGACAGGTGGAAGGCAAGTAGGAAGTAAGATCGGGCAGTAGATCACACACACTGCAACAGTAATGGGCAAGCAGCAGCACTAAACGACTGGCGCGCCATTCCCTCTCGGTGCACAGCGTCGGAGTACGCATTGGTCTGTGTTTTGGGGCGCTCCGTGATGGGCGCAGACGATGGACGCCCAGACCCCGGCTGCCACATAGGTACAGGCGCCTCGGTTTGCTGGGAGAGGATGGTTCGTAAGCGATGGTCCAAACTAACGAACTCGGAGCGTTGCTCTTACCTGGTGTGGGTGCACTCCCTGAGTCATATCCACGTACAAATAGCCATAACCAGGGCATGGTCTGGTGGTATGGAACTCAAGTGCATGAGAGGAACTTGAAAGCCCGTGGAATAGCATGACGATGTGATACACCCGGCTTGTCAATTGACACCCGGTATGGCAGAAAGGGCCTAACTTAGAATCAGCACAAGCCGTGTTGCCTAGGAAGAAGAGATAACCGAAGTTTGTGAATCTGTGGTATTTTGCTCCCGTTGGAAAAAAAAGACGCTAGCAATAGCAATCGACCAGAATGGCAGACGGGCGAATCGTGTGGTGTCACGCGTCACGCTTGTCACAGTTTTGGCGGCCGAAACACCGTATTTCAACAACACAGTACGTCGATTGCCCAAGCGATTGCCTGTGCCTCAATCGCACTATTTCCGAATTACTACGGTGACTGCCCTCACCAATCGGTCACAATATACTCACCACCGCTCGAATTCACTAGGCCTGCCGCCAGTTACTTTGGAGTGCACCAATCAGACATGACTAGTAAATTCTGGGCTTGATATAAGTCGACGTTTTTTTTCCGGTTGTTCTCTCATTCTTCTCTGGCTCCGCTCACGATGCGGACATACCGCAGACGGCCCCAGGTGGACGAGAATGGACGTCGTAAACGGCATTCCGATACGCAACCCGCTGCTCAAAAGCGTGTGGCACCCCGACGCTCACTTCCCCAGCCACTGCCTTCAACCCCTACTCCCTCTACTCCTGCTCGTTATGACAGCGAGGTTCCACCAGAGAATGAACAGAGGCGGGACGATGGCTTCAGCGAGCGGTGCGTCCAGAATCATTTTTAACCTCTGCATGCAGAACTAAGATTCACTTACAGCAACTCCGAGAGCGAGGGTGAGAGTGATGACCCCATGTCAGCTCTCGTCGATCCAGAATACTGGAAGAAGAAAGGGTTAATCCTTGGCCGGTGTGTTGAGATGTGGGACACGTTCTCTGAGATCATCGATGAGGGTGTGTCACGTGACCCTGGTGTCGACGAAAGCTTCATGCGGACCGATTTGTGAGTTACTCGTTCTAAGCTTTTGATCGTGCTGATGAAGGACTTGAGTGAAAATCTGCAGTATGGGAAGTTCCTTCTCCTCATTGAAGTTTCGCCTGCGGTAATCAAAATCCTTAAGAGAGCTGGGGAACGAGCTGGTCCCGAGTTGTCCCTGAAGCTGGATAAGGCGGTAAGTCGTGCTGCATACCTCACCCAGCTCCAGCACGAAGGCTATTTCGACTGCGTGTGCATTGGTGCTAGTGAGGCTGCACAGAAATGCCGGTGAGGTGGCATTAGTGCGATGCAAGCCGGCAATGGGGGCAGCACTGAGGCCTGTTGCGTCATTTTATTTGCTAACTTACTGTCATTACAGATTGATCTAGGTCGCAAGCAAGCGCGCCGTGTGGATATAAACGGTATCCGTGGTACAATTGGGCAATGGCCCTGTATCGATTGGCAGCCAGGGTTCCCAGCCGGTAAACACCTTCTTGGGTTTCATCACCCAACTTCTGGTCGTCTCTTATGCCCTGTCACGCTTGACTGGGCCGACGACAAGTAAGACATATTTTCATTCCTCTACTCTAACCTCATAACCTTTCTTAGAGTTCGTGAAGATCTCTGTCGCAGCACACAAGATGTTGGTGCAGCTGACTATCCCGCCTTCCTCTGGCCACAGGACATATTCACTCGTAGCGACTTTTTCAAGGGGTTCCTGCGCGGCCCTGTGCTTCTCGCGGTTTGTTTTTATTTATTAATTTATTTCCCAAGTTCATAACATTGACGTCGATTCTTAGGCATACAGATATATTTTCATTTCCCCAAGTGCCGCAAAAGAGACCGACAGGTCAACGCGTGGTGGGAATTTGTCCTTACATGGTGTGACTTTCGTGACATATGAATCGGTGGCGTATGCTGCGACGGTGGTATGTGGTTGCTTGTCACCTGTGGTTCTGTACTTATCAATGGCACATAGACTCGTTTCGCACTTTCGAATGAGCCGACTTTTACGGCAGGTGGCCGTGGCAACGCCAGGAGGCAAAGGGCTGGGTTCCCCTACCGCCAGTTCTACCGAGAGCTCCTTGAACACAAGGGGCTGATGACAGAGGACGAGCTCGTTGACCTCCTGCAGTATTGGAATGAGTACGTCAATTCCTCTTGTAATTCTTCACGCTGACTTTAAACCCAGGACTATACTCTCGCGTATCACCTACGCCAGTGACGACGTGAGGAACAACAGTGCAGGTGCGATTATGCGTGAGCAAGCAAGGGAGAAGAAGCGGCTTGCGTGTGGGTCTGCTGCCAATGCAGTGACGCCGGCGGGGTTGGAGAGTGGCTTGCCAGAGCCAGATTCTGCTTCTACTTAGGGACCTGTTTGGTATACTGTTTTGGCTAGGCAAATATCGATTGGACTGTGTGACTTGGAATTCTATAAATTGCCACCCACGCCGAACAAATGTCCCATTCCCCCATAGGGATGGGATTTGCCGAGCTCGGCTGACTCAGGGAGTTATAAGTTATTATCAGAAAAGTCACGCGACTGCAACCAATTAGAAGAAATAATTCACAATATCCATTATAAGATACATTACAAGAAAGGCCACGCGATTACCTTAGCGATTACAATAGGTTGTAAGGCGCAGTCGGTCGATGGGCAGCCGCTGCGACCGTCTCTCTTAGACTTCCCTCCTCCCTGGCTGGCCATGCTTGCTGTACATTCTAAGTGCCGTGCTGAAGATTGTGATTTAACTTTTTGGGAACTTGAAGTCTCAGACAATAATCTCACGACGGTCTGAATCCTAATAATTATAATAGGCAAGACGAAGGAATAATTCAGAGACCAACGGCACTGGGGCCTAATACTGTACCAACCTCAGCAAGGACACTACTCTGAATCGGGATGCTTAGACTGTCACTGTTGTCCCTGCTATTACTTCTTCAGCTCTGAGCATCAGGTGAGAAGGTTTTTATTCCTCATGCCAGCTACTCACCTCGCTGCCTCACCATCGACGTCGTCAGTCTTGTCTCAAACCCTAACCCAATGATAAGGCCGAAAAACAGAGAGAGAACTGGCAGGTGAGCGTATTTTCTCTGCCTCCCACGTTGGTGGTTTCGCCTCAGGTGCTTCCGATGATGAGATCGAGAAACAGAGAGAAAGAGGCGGCTTGTGAGATAGCTTTCTAGGCTTCATTTTGTCCACCCAGCAGACCCGAGTCCCAATTCTAAGTGGTGGAGGTCTGCCTTAGAGTCACGTTCGTTTTTCTCGTGTCGTCGCTGATATTCCCGGGCTAAAATATGCGAGTACAACTTCAGCTCTTTTCCTTTTACCGCCACCTCGCTGACCTCAATGTCTCTCCTCATTAAGCTGGGTGACCTCTACAGTTCAAGGCATCACAGACGAACACGGGAGGTCGCAAAAGCTCATGTATGGGCCCATTTTGTGAGGGAACAACTCAAGAATCGTCGTGTAAGGATCGCAACTGTGAGGTACGTTCTTACGTGCCTGTTTAACGCACCCCGTCGGCACTCACAATCACTTGCAGGCCGACAGGTTGGCACCCTGAAAACAACGCCGGAGGATCGGGATGGCACCTTACAGTAGACTTCCGCACCAGGAACAAGGTGCATGTAACGACGCACCACATATACTATGATGCTGGGGTAGGTGCATCCAATTATTCTCATATTTATTCTCATCTTTTGTTCTATTAAGATAGACAGTCGGGTTGGGAGAGTCTACTAAGGATGGCGCCAGTCGCGTGATAGGTCGGCAGGCATCCAGCTTCCCTTAGAGTACTATGAATTCGCTTTATATACGCTTCCATTTGTTTTAAACCTTTTCTGCTCTTTTTCAGCCTCGGAAAAGCCAGAAGCCGGCAGCCCCATCACCTCCCTCGTCGCCGTCCCCTTCGTTGCCTCGCCGCCACGTTACCGTTACCGCCACCGACGTCCTCATCGTTGCCCTTCCATCACGTTACCGTCGCCGTCATGACTGGGGTCGCGCGGGTCGCGTTGGCGGAGTGCCTCGGCGGCGGCAGCGACATCTGAATCCTCACGGGCGTCGTGATTGGGATACCATGCAGAGTGCCTCTGAGCGGCGACGTTAGGAAACCTTACGAAGGCGGTAAAAGCTAAGTTTTAGTCAATGTAACCCTGCAAAGTACTCACTGATCGCAGGCCCACATGTCAATGGATCCCCGACCACACCACAACGACGAGGATGCCTTCTGGACTCGGAAGGGCGGCACAGCGTGACGCCCGAAGCTATCGTGACGCAGATTGCGGAGCTGTCGCTGCGATGTCGTCGCTGGACGCGCTCTGCGGCGTTGGCGGCAAACCGATTGCCTTTGCCTGGACATATGAACGAGGTACGCTCTTCCTCCGCTCCCCCGACCTAATCACTTCACCGGATGGACACAGTCATCGCAGTTATCGCGCTCGACACATGTTCAACACGCCTCGCACTTGCACTCCACGTATAAATATCATCCCCAGGAGCTCTGCTAGCTCTGGATCGCAGAGCAGATCTGCGCAACCGTCATAATAGCACGTCCCTCTCTCGTAATCACGTGGGACCGCGCGGCGTCTCAGCTAACTCCTGTGAGCCTGAGGCTCTATCTTATGGTAATACCATTAACCCTTTCAAGCACTATTAGTTTAGCGTCGACAACATTTTGGTCCGGTACAACGGCGTGGATCAGACAGTCCCTATGAGTTTTCGCCCACTGTGGGATTGGGCAGTCGACCTCATAAGTCCACAATTGATTGACCGTTTCGTATGGGACGCGCAGCACATTTTTAGGCATAATGGGGAAACAATGACTCGTGTGTATCATGAACCTTGGACGGGAGACGCATTTGGGTAGGTCTATATAAAAACGAACGACTTCCGCACTCACTTTTCCTAGACATGGCTCTTGACGATGAGCTGTCTTCTTCGAGCTCGGATTCCGACCACGACGTTTCGGATACAGAGGACCTGGAACTCATAGCATTGGCACCCCCTTTGATTCCGCTTGCGGCTGACTTATCGGTTCGGCAGCTGCGTGAGGACAGTTTTGTTTCACATCTCGACCCTTCTAGATTCTCAAGACCTCCCAGCTGGACCACCAAATGTTCTTCGATAAATACAAGTCACTGAAGATTAAGTACGAGGAGTTGCTAGCCTCTAGTTCTCTCAAGATAAAAAGATCGAAAGGGGTGGGGAGGGTAACACTCGCTGGAGAGTCGACGGAGATTTCCCGAGCGGGAGGTAGATTCTCAGTTGTCGGCGAGCCCTGGGTCGACCGCCTCGTGTTCGCAATCCCTTTCCCTGGAAATGTCGATCCACTCGACCCCGCACGCTACAACAATAGCACGACTGAGAACTCAGCTCTCACTGCCGAGCTCTATAAGTCCCTCCCGAAGCACCCCCAGAAGGCCCTCGCAAACGACAACCAGAGGGATACATTCAGAGATATCGTATCGATTCGTATGTCAATGTCTCACTCATCCCTCTCAAGTTCTCGCCTACGCACCTGATCGATTTGGATAGTTCCTAAAGAAACTAGGTCAGGAACGCGCAAATTCGGCACACGCAGCGCGCACACATGAGGCGCGAATACTCAAGCTGAATCATTGGCCATCATCGCTTAAATCTCCTGTCATTGACAATACACGCTTTCTTCCTCACGTTTGTCTGTTCTCCAACACGACGCTTTCTTATTTACCCATAATCTATCGACTCGAGTACGAGCAGTGGCAAGAGTACGCTTGAGAGTATTATGAGTTCATCGATTCTCCGTCAGTGAAATTCTCCGTCAGTGATCATGTGATTCAACTTGTGGATAAATAGTTGGGCTTAATAATTATATTGTTATCGTCCTTTTCTCTCCTCCCCATTATGTTTCTCTCTAAGTCTGGTTCGTTGAATCAGACGCTGCGCTTTGAACTCTCAGAACATCCCACTAATGTCAGTGCGCTCCTTATTAGGCTCTCTCATTGTCAATAGCGTCGACTGTATCAACGTCGATGACGTGTCGATGCTGCATTGCCATCAATTACCCATCCGTCGACATGTCAACTAATAATATTATTCGTCAATGAATGTTCGTCGGCTGCCCTCTGAATCACGTCGTAAGTGTCTCGGATCCTACTTCCGCTGCCACTTTCGCTCACTTGGACGCTACCATTGTGCTGTCGTCGTGTTCGATTGCCGAGCTCACTATCTATTACCCTGGACCTGCCGTCGATCCTCTTGACTCTAATAAAACATGAATACTTGGCCCTCACATCGTAAGTGTCTCGAATCATGCCCCTACTGCCACTTTTGCTCACTCGGACGCTATCACTATTGCTGAGCTCGTGATTTACCCCGCCGTCGATCCGCTTGTCTCTAAATCACGAATACTCGACCCCACTCTGTATCAAGTGTCTCGGCTCCTACCCTTGCTGTCGCGTTCGATTGCTGAGCTCGTTATCTATCCCGCTGTCGATCCTCTTGACCCTCAATCACGAAGTAATGATAGAAAAGCAAACTGGACAACACACGTCGGTCATGGCGGATAACAAAGTGCTCATTTCGACGCATTTATCTGACATTTATTCGCCTTTCCAGACAGACGCTGTCTCTGTTCAGACCTCAAAGTCGCACGTTCCCTTTCCGCCGACTCCAGCCGACGACGAACCACCAATCGAACACGCCGAACACGCGTCATTCTTCCACTCCGTCCAGACGGGAGCCGTCCTCCTTCGTTTCATCCACAATGGTCTCATCGTTGAGCTCGTGTCGCTCTCCACGGAGGCCCCCGCCCATTCGCTTTGTCTTTCTCTACACCGTCCTGCCGAACCCTGCCCTTGTCTTATGGCAGTCTCGCGAGCTCCACGTTCTTGCCGTCACGGCCAGTGGCTCTCTCTATCGCCTGGTGATACCTATACAATCGCCGCAGCAGCTTTGGTCTACCCCCATGGTCAACAATTGGTGTCGCGAATACCACCTCAAGAACGTCCAAGACTCTTTTCAGGTCCTTGTTCATGTTCATGACGCACACTCGCTCGTCCTCGCTCTCACAAACGGTTCCCTCATCCGCCTAGACGCAGAGACTATCGGGGACAAAGTCACAGCTGGTGCGTGTCTTTTTGCTCATCCTCTTTTCAGTGTCTCACCATTCCGTCACAAAAGCTCGGCCCTCGTATCGTAAGTGTCTCGGATCATCCTCTGCTTCCACTTTCGCTCACTTGGACGCTACCACTGTGCTGTCGTGTTCGACTGCTGACCTCGCTATCTACCCCGCCGTCGATCCTTTTAGGACTATCAAATCAAGAATGCCCGGTCCTCGCATCGTAAGTGTCTCAGATCACGCCTCTACTGCCACTTTCGCTCACTCGGACGCTACCACTTAGACTGCTGTCGCGTTCAATAGCTGAGCTCGCTATCTACCCCGCTGTCAATCCTCTTGACTCTGAATGACGAATGCCGCTCGGCCCCCACGTAGTAAGTTACAGTGTCTTGGATCCCGCTCGCCTGGGGAGTCGGGCGGCGCGTGTGGAGGCATGGCACTGACGGTCACTGTGGAGAGCGCGTCGAGGAGGAGCCGCGCATCGTATCTGTATGGAGCGTTCTTCGCGTGAGCACGAGGTGCCCGTGTTAAAGGCCAGAGCGAGGCCTAATACCACTTTCGCTCACTTGGGTGCTATCACTGTACTGCCGCGTTCGAACACGTTCTCGCGCTGAGCTCTGTTTAGTTGTAGTTATAAATTATAATTCGTGTGAAAAATAAATGTACCACATCTGATAAAACGGAAATAAGCCGCTGACAGCTTGATAAGCGAATTATAACTGGTTCCAAAAAAAAAACTCAAATTATAAAGCCAATTATAAAGTCTCTGATAATTGTTATAAGATTGTGGCACCCTCATAGGTGTGTCGCAACCACCTCCTGACCAACTTATAAGAGACCAATAACATCTACACAAGTAGATTACAACACCTATGTAGGCACATTATAACCCCTTCCTGAATATTATACAAGACCAATAATGTCCATGCAAATGGATTACATCCTCTACATGAACATATTATAATCCCTTCCTAAGTAACTTGTAAGGGACCAATAATGACCACACAAGTGAATTACAACACCTATACAGGCACATTATAATTCCCTCCTGAAGGACTTATAAAAGACCAATAGTGTCTATGCAAGTGGATTACAGCCTCTACATAAGTGGGTTACAACCCCCTTGTGAGTATGTTATAACCACCTCCCAAACAACTGATAAGAGACTCACAATGTCCACCCAAGTGGATTACAACACCTACATGGACACATTATAACCCCTTCCTAGGTGACATATAAGAGACTGGTAATGTTCTCGCAAGTATATTACAGCTCCCACATGAGGCTGTCATGAGCACATTATGACACCCTCCCAAGTGACTTATAAGAGACCAATAATGTCCACATAAGTGGGTTATAACCCCCTTGTGAGTATGTTATAACCACCTCCCAAACAACTGATAAGAGACTCACAATGCCCACCCAAGTGGATTACAACACCTACATGGACACATTATAACCCCTTCCTAGGTGACATATAAGAGACTGGTAATGTTCTCGCAAGTATATTACAGCTCCCACATGAGGCTGTCATGAGCACATTATGACACCCTCCCAAGTGACTTATAAGAGACCAATAATGTCCACATAAGTGGGTTATAACCCCCTTGTGAGTATGTTATAACCACCTCCCAAACAACTGATAAGAGACTCACAATGCCCACCCAAGTGGATTACAACACCTACATGGACACATTATAACCCCTTCCTAGGTGACATATAAGAGACTGGTAATGTTCTCGCAAGTATATTACAGCTCCCACATGAGGCTGTCATGAGCACATTATGACACCCTCCCAAGTGACTTATAAGAGACCAATAATGTCCACATAAGTGGGTTATAACCCCCTTGTGAGTATGTTATAACCACCTCCCAAACAACTGATAAGAGACTCACAATGCCCACCCAAGTGGATTACAACACCTACATGGACACATTATAACCCCTTCCTAGGTGACATATAAGAGACTGGTAATGTTCTCGCAAGTGGATTATGGCCCCCACATGAGGCTGTCATGAGCACATTATGACACCCTCTCAAGTGACTTATAAGAGACCAATAATGACCACACCAGTGGATTATAACCCCTCCTGAGCAACTTATAATTTCCACATGGATGCACTATAATGCTCGTACGAATAATTTATAATGCAATTATAACTAAGATACTGTGCATACACTTCAGACCATATGATGCTATTACCACCACATTGTGCATCGTAGTGCATTGTCACTTCGATTCCTATTACAAAAATGTACATTACATCAGATTTTAGTGATTATATCTCTGAATGATGACATTGTAATCTCCCAGGGAATTTTGTGATGGTAGCACCGTCGTCGCTGTGGTCCGCGAAACTATCGTCGAGATCGACCTTGCGCATGACACGACGAGGGACTGTGGCAGTCGGGGCCTTGCGTTTGGCACCCGGACCAGCGCTGGCCGAGCTGCTTGAAGTAGTCGCTTCGGCTGCATCGCGGGCACGTTGCGATGGGTGAGGAACACGAGCACCAGCGCTGGCCGAGCTGCTTGAAGTGGTCGCTTCGGCGGTCGCTTCGGCTGCATCGCGGGCACGTTGCGATGGGCGAGGAACACGAGCAGTCCGTCGTGCACCAGCGACCATCGTGGCTGGTGCACGCCCACCAGAGAAAAATGGGTGCGTACCAGTGACGTTGTCCAAAGGGAAAGGAGTCGACTCGTCCACATCATAAGACCAGACGATCTCTGACGCGTCCTTCAAAGTGCCATCAGGTCGGACGGCTTGCCCAAGGTCGGATGTGGTAGAAGACATAGTGTGACTATTGAAGTAGCTTAGTGGGGTGTGAGTTTTCAATATGGCGAGGACATACCGCGATTTTATGCGTTTTCTTTTGGCCGGACACCAGCAAGGAAGCCGATTTCGACTCACTCATCTTTGAATGCACTGGTGAACTTGAATCCAGGGGATTGGAATCAATAGAAAGTCATTAGAAGCGGCGGGTAACTCACCACAGGCCCACAGGTGATGACAGCAATATCGACCTAGCGCTGAGGGTGATGGCGGTAAAATCCTCGGAGGGGGAAGTCCCGACATTGAGGGGGTGGGGGATGGCTGCAATTTTGTCATTGCGCAGACAAAAAAAGGAAGACTTGAAGAGGGCATCTTCCTGCACGAATTGGAGAACACGATGTTGACGATGAGGAGGCGATAAGAGAGGGAATGGGGGGATAGCCACGATGCAGCCGCCACGCGCCGGCCCCACCACACGACGCCACACACAAGGTCCCATAGTTTCAGACTTGTGAATCCGACACCTCGCACACACTTTTGCACTTTTGGAATGGGCCGAACAATATATTTCATTTCAGAAATTTAAAAATTGTACATTTGCCAGCTACAGTAGGGTTCGAACCTGTTCAAACGCGGTTCACGACGGTTCACGAAAATCGGGGTTTTGCCGAACCCCGAACAGAGCCGTCGGTCCGGTTCGGGTCAATGGCCGAACCCGAACCCTGAACCGGGGTTCGGTTCAGGAAAGTTCGGGTTCGCACCGAAGTTCGAACTGAACTTTCCCATCACTAATCTCCGAAGATGGCCAATGAGATAATCGCCCACGTTCCACCCGTAATGTTCCAGGAAATGAGCTCGAATAATGTGCAGAGACAGGAGAACAGATCAGTTTCTCTGTGACAGCAGTCAATTCACTTACTTTCCTTGCAATATACGGCCCCCGGCCGCATTTGAGCCTCTATGGGTGAACACACTATGCTGTCGCTGCGTTTCCCGACACTTTATACTTCTTTTGCTCAAGAACGGCCATTCACCTCTGCTTTACGAATTGGCCGCGATCGCCGACCTGCCCATGATCTTGCTATATTCTCTCAATGCCTAGCGCGAGGAGAACTCCGTCAACGACTAAGGCACCTTCGTGAGCTCCAGGGGTACGTTTTCCCCCTTCTTGCGTCTGAATGTTTGGCAGATTCTTCGACCTTCCCTCGTTCGACGAGCTACGTCCCAACAAACAGTCGTGTGTCGCCCCATTCAGTTCCTAATGGTCTAGAGAATTCGTGTGTAAATGTGTTTCCTATTTGCCTACATACTGATGATTTGAACGCTAGGTGCGTCCCTTGTTCAGTGAGACCCCGAACCCCCTCGTCGTAAGAACACTCAATGCATTACTTGTATCAATTGAAGCACGCCCAAATTTTACCGGGAGTGTAGCCCGACAATGAAATTCAACCTTCAGTGTGAGTGCTCTTCACCCCATTCTCGAAACCCAAACACAAGGGCACTTTGCCACCGACCAGCTGAGTGCTCAGAAAGCTCGGGAAGCGCCAAGCGACATCCGTGGCCTGCCGGACAGGCCGGACGCCTCTATGCTATCCGCAAACGAGGTGCGTCGCTATGTGTATGCTAGAATGCCTTGAATCATCGATTTTCCTTCCCTTCTAGAGGGTCACTCCTGGGCGCCAAAGGAGTGGGAGTACTCTCTGACTGCCCTCTCGCAATACACCGCTACTCATATCCCCCCCACCCGCACGTCTAGCACCGTTCCCTCCTACCGTGTCGCACCCGTCCCGATCCATCACCCGAAAACCTGATCTGCCAACGGTCCAACGCCTTGTACCACCCTCACACGTCACGTCAGGTGTTCTCACCACTGAGGATGCGTGGGCTTCCGCAGCTACAGCTACAGCAGACGTCGACCTGCTCCTTAGCTCGGCCGACGAGCCCGGCACCTTTCTGCCGCCGGATCGGACGCCGTTTACGACTGGCGGACGCAATATGGGGGGCGACGCAGCGTCTGCCTCTGCGGCGCTTCAGCACAGCATGGCGCTGCAGGAGGAGCTGGCGGCGCAGCTAGCGCACGTGACAGGCCAGCTGCGGCGGAATGCGGAGCACTTCTCCGGCGCTGGCGGCGGACCGGAGGGGTGCGTCGCGGAGAAGGTGGGCGCGAACCAGGAGGTGATGAAGCGGGAGCGGGAGCGGCTGTGCGATCGCTGCTGGAAGGCACTCAGAATGACGTGTCTGGCGAAATCGAATGTCGTCGTCGCGGTTGCGTTTTTGGTGATGCTCTTTGTCATTCGGTTCACACGAGAGGCGATGGAAGATGGGCGTTAGCATCGTGATGAACCAGTTACTTTTTCCAGTTATTAAGTGTGGGTCTCGGCGATTTCAACCTCTCGTTACCTGGTTGCAAAGCGTCGACGCCTTTCCTGTGACTTACTGAGTTGTCAGCCTGAGCGGGTACTGCATTAATGAGCTATTATCAACTTGAAGCACGTCATATTACAGTTCAGACCACCTAAAGAAAATCCATGGCTATCTAGGTGTCAATACAAGTAGTCCAACTCTGCCCATGTACGAGAGTCGACAGATCGAGGCGGGTTTCGTATTCTCCGCCAACCCAGATATTGCGTGGGCGATGAAGATGCGTCCTAAGTGGTCGCAGGATCCACATTAGGATATCCATCCCTCCTCGTTGATCACGGAGTGGTTAGTGAAGTCGACATGGCTTGTATTTTCCGTATTTCCTGTCGTAGTGTTCAACATATGAATTGTTCGATCATGGAATCACGAGACGATGCGCTGGCCATCTGGCGAGAATGCCACAGACGAGACCGAATGCGTGTGACCAGTAAATGGGCCTGCCTCTGTGTCTCCCGTAGTCGCGTTCCACACACGAATTGTTCGATCGCCCGAGTCTGAGACGATGCGCTGGCCATCTGGCCGATCCGGAGATTTGAGTGCTGTCCAAGGACGGTTCTTGAGCGAGCATCGCTACACAAAAAAAGGGATCGACGCACCCTCTTCTTGAAATTCGCGATCTGAGGACCCCGGGCTGGAGACAGCTGGAGTAGTGGGTGACTATCAAGTAGACACGGGCCATCTATGCACGAATTCAAGAACATTTACCTGTGCTTCAAATCTTGCGCAGCGGCCGTACTGGATAGAAGAGTATTTTGGAGGTCAGAGTTGGGGGATAGAGTGAGCGTGCGGTTCGAGCGTCTAGAATCACGAACCGATATGTAATCGATAAGGCCCAACCCACGCTGTGCAATTCCGAATTTTCCCACAGTCACCTTGCTTGACAAGGTCTACTACAAAGTGGGAATTACATAAGAGTTCGCAAAAAATCCACATGTACAAAGCCAACCTCCACATGTACAAAGATAACCTATTACTCGCACATTTATAACGCTGGTGCAATGACATGTAAACATGTACAAAGTAAACTTTACACCGCCATGATACCCATCCATGTTTTCCTTTCCGTGTTTTCGTTTCTGTCGTTGGTTTCGACCGTTCTTGACAACACTGTAGTACAACCATCGTTCTGCGTTTCTCAATTCATAAATAACAATTGTTGTCAAGATTGTTGTTGACGCCCGCATCAAAAACAAGTGACCAATTCTGCAACCACCTGGGCGTGACTGACACTGATTCCCATCCCTTGCGATCGACGTCATAACATCCATACGCGTCCAGGTTTTCGTTTCTGCCCGCTCCACTGATATTCCCTGTAGAGATTTATGGAGGCGGGCAGCCGTTTAGGTGAACGATGTGTGAGCGTGTGAGTCCAGAGGAGAGCGTGTGCTCCTCTCCCCGAGAGATTATTCTTAGATAACCATTTAACTACGGTAATACTACGATTATCTAATATGTCGGTCTAGCCTCGGTTTGCCGGACTATGTCCGTTCCGGTGTATCCCCACATTCCCATCCCTTTCGAACGACGGTATAACATCCATACGCATCCTCATTTTCGTTTCCGCCCGTCCCACTGAGTTCCATTACTGAGTTCCATCCAATGCATTGCACTACGTAGTACCACCATGCTCTCCCTGTAATAGCACGTCGTGCGATTCTCAACTAATAAATAACAGTCGCTCTCGGCGCGAACAATGTCATAACATCATACGCGCCCAGGTTTTCGTTTCCGCCCATGCACATCGTGCGATACAACATAACAAGCCAACTGACATTAAGAGAAGAAAAAAAAAACTCCACTCTATCCCAAAATACATCATAAACATTCATTTCCCACACAATGGCTGCCACCAAGCAAGGTCATAGTCGACAAAGTCGACGCCTAGTAAACGAAGGCGACTGGAAGGACGGCAAACGGCATTAGTCAGCTATGGTGTTGTTGTTGTTGGCCAGATATTCCTACTCCTACTCCTACTCCTCCAAACTCTTACTCTTACTCCTCCTTCTAATCCACTTTCTCGGAGAGAGCAGACATTGATATCAGATTAATAACTATCCTCTTCTCGTCGCCAACGCTGGTCTCGGTAAGTCCTTCCTATCATATCAATCAGGGGCCAACTCACTCACCGTCGTTACTCGTCGTTTTCGACTCTTGCAGCGAACCCGCTCCATGTCATGATTACACAAAAGATGTATCCCTCATCCGCCTAGGGCACGCTGTAGCGGACGGGATCAGCCCCTGCCAATGGTTTCTCCGACGGTCCGGCCGAAGCCCAATCTGCAAGAACATACAGAAGGCCATGAAAAGTACTGTCTCGCGTCTGCTAGTATTCATCGGGATCAGGGGGCCCTCTTTGGTCGTCATTGCGCCCATTCCCGAGGGCGGCCTAACGCGCATCCAGATTACCACCAATAGTCAAGCGTCGTACAAGTTCGCCACGTTCCCTGTTATCGAGACGTTCGCGCCCGTTCCAGGTGGACACACGGGCTGGTCGCAACCGCTTCACCATATTGCCTATACCGTACCCGGTGTACTCGCCTCAAGAGGACCTTGATTCAATTGCCCCTTCTTACGCATCCACCACGCGCAGGCGCTTGGACCGTGGGTTGGGCGTACCGTCGCCTTTTTTCTCGGTGTGTTATTTCTTTTGATGTTATCTTGGCTGGCACTGAAGACCTCGTTTTGGTAAGGTGTGAGATTGGCGTCCTGGCGTCCTGATGCACATGTTCTAGGTCCTGACAGTGTTGCTCAGCCGTGCCCTTCGCGGCGGCGCTGTTCCGATTGGGGCGTGTTTTCACTTCTGAGACGAGACGGCTGGTGTTGAGCTGCGGTCTAGAGGATGTGGATCAACGTTGGTGCGTAATGGCCATTGAGTTCGTTTTGCGTCATTCACACTCTCGGCAGCGTTCTTGTGGCTATCCTCACGCGACCAATTGGTCTGTCTTACAGTATCGATTACTGTCCGGGAATAATCCTCGCCCATGACACCGGCTAAGAGCGTGCTCGCCGCAATACTCCTCGCAGCCGTGCGCCTTTCCGGTCCCCAGCTTCCGCAAGCACGGAGTCATTCATCACGGAAGTACGACAAGTTTTTATTAAGGTCTAGACGAGGTTGAAGGGCTTTCAGCAGGTTCCGTACCCGTCCATCTCTACATCTTCATCCCACTCACCGGGCACAACACCGGGCTTCTCAAACACTCTTCTCCCTCTCGCCTTGCCCAGTACCTAGATCGGTGCCAAGACACGCAAGCAAGAATCTTCCCTCCCGGCCTCTCCACCCCCCCGCTGTTGGCCCGTCCTCCATGACACCAACCCCCACCCGTGCTCCCTTCGCAAATAGTCTCTCCCCACACCTTTCGACGTCTTCTGCTTTCGCGTGCGCATGGTACCGTGTCTAGCCCTCATATCTTATCTGATGATAACTGCTTGCTCGACCTCGCTGCCTCGGTCACTGGCAGCGGGCCAGACAGACAGCGAAGTGCTGTTTCGCCGCTCCCTACCATTACATATCGTATCGTCCTTCCTAGATAACCTAAGAGCGGCGCACCCAACTCCCTCTTACCTTCTCCTTTCGCCTCCTGGGAACATGTCAGGCCCATTTTTGGAGCCATAGATGTTCCCTGTTCGTGGATCTTACTGAGCAGCTGACTGTTTGGTACAGCTCTCTTCGACGTCCTCATTGTATCTCACAATCCCGTACCACCTTTTCGCTCTTTCTTGCCTCCTCCTTCTTTGACTTTCTCCGTCACTTTGACATTCTCAGCGTATGGACACTTTGACCTTCCCTCCCTGCTACTTCCTGACAGACTTTTGCAATAAATGCAGCTTCGACGATCACTTTTTCTCTCGCGTGTGAACACGTTCAAATCGCTTTGTTGAGTCGATGCTACATGGGCTCAATCGCGTTCATAGTTCGTTCTATTGACGTCCATTTCAGAGAACGCATGATCAAAGCGTCCTCTGTCCACCTGTCGCCTACTGTTTCCCTGTCGTTTCGGCATAATTCATCAAACTCGTACTCACATCTGCTTGCTCTGCCGTTGCTAGCTCCACCACTTTGTCCAAAACAGGATCACCTTCTCACGCACTGGGGCCGAATAAGCGCCTTCGCGGCTTTCCCCGCGTTCGGTTATGACGCGTCTCTTTCACACCGTGATCGCACATAACCACGTTACTGTATCCCCCGCAGGAATCGCATTCCAGGTGAAACCATTCACGACGTAGTACGAATGATACTTTATGACGTTTCGCACCACCTCAACCCCCCAGTAAATTGTATTCGTCTTTTCCGTGCCTCCAAAAAGTTCTCTCTCTTGACTTGGGCGATCATTCAGGAGGCTGCTCATTCGCCCGTACAGGAAGTGACTACAACGCTTACCCTACGGAAGCGCAATCGAGAACTCTACCATCACCTTGGCCTTCTCCTTCCTGATCCCCGTTCGCGGCCGTTCGGACAAAAAATCCGAATTGGGCAAATCCTGTCGATCGCGTCCCGCATTCAAGAGCCGCGGTTTCTGCGGCGTCCTTGGCCGATTCGAACCGTAGCATCCTCTCCCAAAAGAAACAAGATGTGTAGTCGTCGCTGTCCATACTTGCAAAATCTGTTCTCAACCAACCCTTCACCCCTGGTTCGAGTCTTCTCCGCCAGTTCTCTTGATGCTGCAGTGAGTCAGGCAACGGTGTGACTGTTTACCGTTCGTACAGAGTAAAGTACGGCTTTCGCGTTTATCAATCAAAGTCAGATGTCGCGCTTTTTTCACTCGCCTTCACTTCGTACAGCTCCATCTACGATATTTGCGTCTTCCGAGGCGAGTTTGCGGAGTAGAAGGAGGGCAAGTGGATTGGTTTGCACGCTTTCGATTTCGATTTCGATTTCGGACGATTTGCGAAGGGCGGCCCTCTTTATGCACAAGAATAGTGACTATATCGCCCGAATCCTACTTGCTCCCCTACAAGTGCAATGATTATAGAGTCATCTATTATGCGATATCCAATATGGTTTCGTATCCCGCTACGAATGCTCTGAAATCCAGCGCCTTCGTGACAATACGACGCAAAGAAAGGCATCGAGCCCGACATTCGCATCCACCTTTGGTGCTACAGTACTTACCAACCAGAAATAAAATCGTCATATCCAAGGCCATATCTCAGCGATTCGTGAGTTTTGTGTGGAAACGTACCTCGCCTACCCCGCCTATGACTTTGCCATCCCGCAGGCGGATCTCCTTCCCCGCCTTTCCCTTCCCTCTCCCCTGCACCACCGCCGCCATGCGGCGGCGGCGGCGGCTTGGCCAAAACCCATGCGACATTCCGCTCGTCTACCCACACGTCGCCAAGCGTCGTCTCGATGAGCCTAGTAAAGCGCGTCGCGTTCTTTCCCTCGCTGTGGCTCTTCAGACTAAAGGCGTGCGCTCCAGAGAGCACCGAATTGCGCGTGTGCCGCGCCGTCGGCGGGAGCGAGAGCGTCGGAGCGCTCCCGAGATCTTGCTCGAAGCGCCGAATGTGTCCGACGACCTTCTCGAGGCTGACGGACGCCGCCGCCTGTCGGGTTGCTCTGTGCGCCGTTTTTCCGCACCTCTTCTTCGGCGTAAATGGGTCCACGACGGCGACGGCGTCGGTGATTCGCTCTAGCTCGCGCAGACGCTTGCGCCTCGGCTTTCTTCGCTCCTGGAGTTCCGCAGAGACGTACTTGTCCCTCTTGCGTTCTGAGAAAACAAGGACAGAATGTGCGAGGATGAGCGGGCGGGACCGCTGTTAACGAGGATGTATGTGGGGTCTCGGCGAACTGTCGATTAGTCGTCGAGGTCGACCTCGAACTTGCCGTTGTAGATGGCCCGAAGATGCGGTTTTCTGCTCGCGATCCTTGGCCCGGAAGATATCGTCGTTTTCATCGATGAAGTCCTGCAGTACCAGTGCATCGGCCATCGCTCAGCAAACGTAGTGGAAGGAAACTCGCGTACCTGTATCCGCCCGGTGGTTCTGTCTTCGTCCCCAATGTCCGAATCCAAGTCCAAATTCCGGCCTTCATCGAGCTCCTAGCGTTCCCCATGCCGTTGAACTGCCACTGCTCAAGCTCTTCTCGCATCATATCCTTGACGGGCAGATCAATAGCCCGACTGCAAAGTCCTTGAAGGCGTGGCGCGTCGCCGGGCAGGCACATGTCAGCGCGAGTGACTTGGAGGACGAGGCGAGGATCCGCCTGGAGGACGAAGAGGAGGGCGAGAGTGCGAATAACAGCAATGGCAAAGCGGTCGACGCGGAGTTGGAGTTGACCGATGGCGTGTGGGGGACCTCAGCAGCAGAAGGCGAGGACGAGGCTTGGAGCTCCTTTGCCGAAGACGACGATGGTGGTAGCTCAAATGACAGGGAAGTGATGCGGAGGAGGGCATTCCAGGCGTACGAATGCAGTCATCGCATCGGCCCCAATCTCCTGGTCTACGAGCATGCCCCCGTCGTCCTCCTCCTCGCTGTCTTCGACCTCGGCCACCCCAACGTCGAGCCGCCCCAGTCAACGTCGAGCCGCCCCAGTCAACGTCGAGCCGCCCCAGTCAACGTCCTCGTCGCCCCGGCGCTGCTCGGCCTGACGCGGGTCCAGTTCGCGTAGCGTCGCCGCCGCGTGGATCGCTCCCGGTGAGACAAACATCGTGTTCCGCTCCACCTTCCGGAGGGCGGGGCGCCGCGGCCATCGCGCGCGATGCCTCGGTTTAGGAGAGCTGGTGAGGAGGGAGACGGAATTTTTCTTGAAAGCCAGCGCAGGCACTGGTGCCGGCGATGGCGCTGGAACGATGACGTCTTTTGGAACTGTGGCCAGAGCTTGGCTCTGGTGGGAGAGCCGGTGCGTGCAGAGTGTCGTACGTTTCCTGACGGACAGGCGCAGCGACAGGGGTCGACGGGAGGAGGTAGCGTTTTTGCGTCTGGAGAGGATTGGGTGTGGGCAGAAGCGATGTGCCATTTCGGGGATGAGACGCGACTTATACAATGTTGTCGTCATCGTCCTCGCCAATGTCTGAGCCCAGGATACCAGTGCTGGGGTGCTCCACCGCAATGTCGTCAGTAGATGTGGGTGAGTATTGCATAGATGATGGCTTGGTGTCAATATAGAAGTCGGTGGGTCCTTCCTCGTCGGATCAAGGTTCTGAAGGTTGGGGGGGCGCATTTCCACCTTGGAAAATCCGATAGACGAGCTCGGCAGGGTCTGCTTCTCGCTCACCTAATGAGGTATCAACACTAAGCCTGTGGGAAGACAAAAGGACGGACCAGCTTGTTCGACTACGGGCTTGAATATTTTTCTTCATTTTTTAAAAGGAGGGTTGGCATTACTTGGGACCACACGAACTTGAGGAATGGACGGTCTTCGTAGTTGCGCGGGTTCAGAGTCCGATGCAGTACGGTCCGAGTTTTGGTGTGCACAGCCACAATCACGTCCAACTGAGCTACCGCCAACCACTGCACGGTTACAGTACTTACTTGCAGCCAAAATATTCCCTTCGTTTTACTTTCTGTAACTATGACATCAAATCATTGGTCGTCCACGACAGGGTTGACCTCGTCCGCCTTGTCTCCACAAATCCATCAACGAGGCCGACTGGGGTACGGGACGCAGCTCACTGCAATGGTTCAAATCGGAGACGGTGCTACAGGTGCGTCCCTTGTTCAGCGAGACCACTATCCCCCTCGTCTTAAGAAAACTCAACGTATAAGTTTGCAGTAATTGAAGCACGCCCGACAATTCCTGGGAAACGTGGAGTAAGACTACCTTTGGCGTGGGTACTATTCACCACATTATCCCAAACACAACGGCCGGGGACCTTGACACTGACCGGCTGAATGCCCAGAAAGCTCGTGAATTCCCTCGAGGACATCCACGGCCTGCTGGACAGGCTAGGCGCGTGTGTGCTATCTGTGAACGAGGTGCGTCGCTATCTATATGCTAGAAGGCCTTTCCGGGTTTCCCTTCCTTTTTGGAGGGTCGCTCCTGAAGGCCCGAACCTTCGCGTCTAGAGCCTTTCCTTCCTACCGTGCCGTGCCCGTCCCCATGCGTCCCCCCAAAGCCCGATCTGCCGACGGTGCAACGCCTTGCACAATCATCACACGTCACATCGGGGCTTCTCAACACTGAGGATGTGGAGGCCTCCGTAGCTGCAGCAGACGCGTACCTGCTCCTTGGCTCGACCGACGAGTCGGACCGCCCCTTTCTGCCGCCGGATCGGACACCGTCTACAACCGGCACGCATAACACAGGGGGCAACACGGCGTCTGAACATGTGCTGCTACAGCGCAGGACTGCGTTGCGGGTGGAGCTGGATGCGCAGCCAGCACAAATGGCAGGCCAGCTACAGCGGAACGCGGAGCACGTCTCCAGCGCGCTGGCAGCGGGGGAGAAGGCTGGCGCGAACCTGGATGTGATGAAGCGGGAGCGCGTACGGCTGCGTGATCACCACGGGAAGGCACTCGGAACAACGTGTCTACGACCATCGTCGTTGTTGCGATTGCGTTTTGGTCGTGTTCTTTGTCATTTGGTTCAGATGGGGCGATGGGAGCCGGCCGTTGGCGTTGTCATAAATCAGTTACCTTTTCCGGTAATTGAATGTGTGTGTCGACGATTTTATCGCTTGACGAATGCACGTTACTTGGTGGCAAAGCGTCGACACCTTGCCATGACTTGCTCAGTTGTCGGCGCGTACAGCCTCGCTGAGCAATTCTCAACTTGAAGCACGACACATTACAGTTCGGATAGCCTAAAGAAAGTCCACGGATTACTATAGCGGTCCTATCTAGGTGTTAATACAAGTAGTCCAACTCTGCCCGTGTACGAAAGTCGACATATCGAGGCGGGTTTCGTATTCGCCGGCAACCCAAATATTACTTGGGCGATGAAGATTTGCCCTATGTGGTGGTGGGATCCACATTAGGAGTTCACCGTTACTACCGCATACCCATCCATCCTCGTTGATCACGGAGTGGTCAGTGAAGTCGACGTGGCTTGTAGTTTCTGTATTTCTTGTCGTGGAGTTCAACATACGAATTGATCGATCGTCTGAGCCTGACACGATCCGCTGGCCATCTGGCGAGAATGCCACAGACCTGACCGAATCCGTGTGACCAGTAAATGGGCCCGCCTCTGTGTCTCCCGTAGTCGCATCCCACACACGAATTGTGTCATCGGAAGAGCCTGACACGATCCGCTGGCCATCTGGCGAGAATGCCACAGACAAGACCCAAGACAAGACCGAAGAAGTGTGACCAGTAAATGGGCCCGCCTCTGTGTCTCCCGTAGTCGCGTTCCACAAACGAATTGTTTCATCGTACGAGCCTGACACGATCCGCTGGCCATCTGGCGAGAATGCCACAGACAAGACCCAATTCGTGTGACCAGTAAATGGGCCCGCCTCTATGTCTCCCGAAGTCGCGTTCCACACACGAATTGTTTCATCGGAAGAGCCTGACACGATCCGCTGGCCATCTGGCGAGAATGCCACAGACCTGACCCAAGACGTGTGACCAGTAAATGGGCCCGCCTCTGCGTCTCCCGTAGTCGCATTCCACACACGAATTGTTCGATCTTCCGAGCCTGACACGATCCGCTGGCCATCTGGCGAGAATGCCACAGACCAGATACAAGACGTGTGGCCAGTAAATGGGCCCGCCTCTGTGTCTCCCGTAGTCGCGTTCCACACACGAATTGTGAAATCGGAAGAGCCCGACACGATCCGCTGGCCATCTGGCGAGAATGCCACAGACAAGACCGAAGACGTGTGACCAGTAAATGGGCCCGCCTCTATGTCTCCCGTAGTCGCGTTCCACACACGAATTGTTCGATCGGAAGAGCCTGACACGATCCGCTGGCCATCTGGCGAGAATGCCACAGACAAGACGAAAGACGTGTGACCAGTAAATGAGCCCGCGTCTGTATCTCCCGTAGTCGCATTCCACACACGAATTGTTCGATCTTCCGAGCCTGACACGATCCGCTGGCCATCTGGCGAGAATGCCACAGACCAGACCGGATGCGTGTGACCAGTAAATGGGCCCGCCTCTGTGTCTCCCGTAGTCGCGTTCCACACACGAATTGTGTCATCGGAAGAGCCTGACACGATCCGCTGGCCATCTGGCGAGAATGCGACAGACGAGACCGAATCCGTGTGACCAGTAAATGGGCCCGCCTCTGTGTCTCCCGTAGTCGCGTTCCACACACGAATTGTTCGATCGGAAGAGCCTGACACGATCCGCTGGCCATCTGGCGAGAATGCCACAGACGTGACCGAATGCGTGTGACCAATAAATGGGCCCGCCTCTATGTCTCCCGTAGTCGCGTTCCACACACGAATTGTTCGACCGGAAGAGCCTGACACGATCCGCTGGCCATCTGGCGAGAATGCCACAGACCTGACCCAAGACGTGTGACCAGTAAATGGGCCCGCCTCTGTGTCTCCCGTAGTCGCGTTCCACACACGAATTGTGAGATCGTAAGAGCCTGACACGATCCGCTGGCCATCTGGCGAGAATGCCACGGACCTGACCGAATCCGTGTGACCAGTAAATGGGCCCGCCTCTGTGTCTCCCGTAGTCGCGTTCCACACACGAATTGTTCGATCGTGCGAGCCTGACACGATCCGATGGCCATCTGGCGAGAATGCCACAGACCTGACCCAAGACGTGTGACCAGTGAATGGGCCCGCCTCTGTGTCTCCCGTCGTCGCGTTCCACACACGAATTGTGAAATCGGAAGAGCCTGAGACGATGCGTTCGCCGTCCGGTGAAATTGCAATCGAAAGGACCTGACCCCCGACCTCTCGAATCACCATCTCCGAAGATGGCCAATGAGATAATCGCCCACGTTCCACCCGCAATGTTCTAGGAAATGACCCGGAATAATGTGAATAGACAGGAGAACAATACGGCGCGAATGGTAGAGCAGAAAGATAGACATGTGGGGCACTCTTTGCCATGGCCATCCCGAAATGCCGTATAAATACAGAGGCATCATTGACGAACAACCTGAATTTCTCTAGTTCCGTTTGAGAAACCTGTTGCGATCGTAGTTGTTAGTTGTTTGCCTTCTCATCAAATCAGCACTTGCACTCACACCTTGACCAGAGGCTAACCACATGTTCAGAGCCGAGCACGCTGCCGACGCAAGACCCAGATCGCTTGTCAAGCTAAGGGCCTCGAACCAAAACAGAAGTTTCTTCTCGAACAAAGTTCGAAGTTTTCCGAGAAGATCGTTTTCAAAACCAATATGTTCCATATGATTGTCCCAGAAGCGACACGCGTACGACAGAGCAGGTGGGATGTGTTTTTCAACGCGGGAGTTAAGGTCTGTGACATCCTTGTTGGCAAGATACGACGTTTCGAGGTTGCAGATGTTGAATTTGAGGTCTTTGAGCAGTAGACTGAGACAAGAATGGACCAATTGATGGTGAGCGTCACGAAGGCTCACACAAAACTTTTCGCCGCTCTTCACTTCATTTGTGAGGAAATCGCGGAACGATGTATGGAGCGGAACGATGGGAAGGTTTTCATTAGATGAATTGACGTTGCTCAACAATGAGCCAAGGCGACGGAGTAATGTAACAATGGCATCGCCGTCGTCGTCGTCGTCGTCGTGAGAGGCGTGTTGTTGCAGGGTCTTGTGCAGACTGGTCAGGGAGCGGATACTGAGCGGCTCGATTGAAGCGATGAGTTGTCCCAAAACGGAGCGAAAAAGTAGTCGTGAGTTCTCGTGAGTGAAGTATCCTTCGAGGACTTCTTTGTACAGCTCGTCCAAGGGATCTTGTCCGCGGCGATCCGCGGTGAGTTTCAAAAGATGTTTTATGCACTTTATCTTGCTCAAGCCAAACACGTCGGGAGGGTTTGAGATGTATCCACATGCGACCGCTGCCCACTGAAACAATCCCTCTGCCCTTTTCGTCAGTTCGTCGCCATAAATTTTGAACACGTCTGCAGGAAGCCTCTTCTGAAGAAACGCGAGAATATCGCCATGTATCGTAGCAGCCAGCTCAGAATCGTTCATATATTTGATTTTGACGTGGGCCAACGCATCTCCGACGAACGCAGACTCGATGAAGTGCTCAGGTCGCGAGGTGATGAGCATACGAAAATTTGATGGCAGTTTAGAAACGGCTTTGGCAAGAAATTTGTGTAAGCCGTTTTCACCGGTTACATCCCCACTCTCGTCCAAAGCGTCGATTACGACAACAATAGGACCAACAATGTGCAGATCCTTGAGCGGCGCCAGGATAAGGGATTCGAACAGGGTACTGTAGTCACGTGCTCCAGCTCGAAGAGAAGAGTTGTCCTTTACGGCCCTTCCCAGCGCGGCTTTGAACGAAGGATAGCGGTCGGAGAGATCGCGAGCAAGAGTCGTGAAGAGGTGATACGCCTCCCGTTTGGATTGCTCTTTCCGCAAAAAGATAAATGATGACGTAAGACGATGGATTTTGTGGAAGCGACGAGCGATCTCGTGCGCAATCGATGATTTTCCAGTGCCTGCTTGCCCGAAAAGAACGAGACAACGCTCCGACGCAGGATCGTTCACCCAATTGACGATGAAGTCCAGGAACGCCGTGCGTGTTCCTGTAAGACAACCCTTGTCGGGCGTGAATCGTGAACCCGTCCCATATGTGATTTCTCCGATTTTTCTATCCAGCTCTATAACGACTGTCAGATCGATAACCTTCAAGGTATCAGGACTACGTACCTGCGTCTGACACTTGGCTAGACACCCACTTCAACTGGGTAGCCATCCCGTCGAGCTGACTCGAGATCCTGCCGACATCGGCCGATATTATTCCCACATCATCCAGAATTTGGAGTGCGGTTATCTCTGTAGTGATCGTAGCCTCGTCCAAGAAACCCTTTCGTTGGTCGAGAAGCGTGCTGCGGAAGTCCTCGATTTTTTTGTCGACTTGGCCGCCTGTATTCTTCAACATTCGCTCCCCTGACAAACTGCATGTTTACGTCGGCCAGTGAAATGGGTAAATATTACGTACAGAATTGCGAATCCTTTGCGTATGATCGGATAAAGTCACAGCAATTACAGACGTGCTGCAACATGAGCGTCAGGATTTGTGCCTGCCTCGAATCATGTCGGATCGCTTTGAAACGGTCTTCCTGGTTTGCGAAATCAAACGCATCATGCATAGCGACAAGTAGGGTTCCGATGTTGTCGTCGCGTTGAAACTGTTCTAGGAGGGTCTAACACATTGCATAAGTATTTTGATCGGACAATAGCGCAGATAGATCACCTTGGGGATCGCAATAAGTAGACCATGTGCCATCTTCGCAATCGGGTGGAGCTGAGGACGGAAATCGGCTCGGCCAAGGATTGGCAAATGGGACGTCGTAACGCACTTCGGCAACTGGGCTGACAGTATCCATCACCCACTTGATCCTCTCGAGAGCACCTTCCCATGTATTCGAGAGATTGATCGTCGTCATGGCTTCGTCGGCGTCACGGAGAGCATTCTCGGCAGGTGAGACAACGACCGTCAAGTAGAGCGTGACCTGCTGGTTCGATTGTCCAGCCTGTCTGCCATCGTTGGTGAGGACAAAAGGGACTTCTACACGCGAGGTGTTCAGCTAGTCGAGCAAGTCAGGTTTCTAATAAGATACGAACCCGTTTGCGATTCGACAGGTATCTCTTGTGTTCCGATAAGGACATCAGAGTGGATGCGCCGCTTCTCATAAAGACGCAATATCAGATGTGAAGACCGCTGTGTAGAACTGAACTGCACTTTTAGCCAAAAATAAGACCGAAAAAGAAATCTCCTACAAGGCGCCAAGCGTCTGGTCCCAGCGCACCATCGGTCCATCAATCTGGACACTTTTCGTCTTCTCCGTTTTTGTATCATTGGTTACAGTGACATAGAACCGCCTCTCCAAGCCGAGCCGTTTCTTGATACGTGGAAGATTGTGCACCCGGAGGACTAACAAAGGGGATGAGCGGCTATCATGGCATCAACGAGTTAGGATATCATCATATCAGTACATACCAATCACCTCAACACGGGATAGGCTTCCCCGCGATTCGGCGATTCGAGTGCTGTCCGAGGACGGTTCTTGAGCGAGCATCGCTAAACAAAAAGAAAGGATCGACGCACCCTCTTCCTGAAATTCGCGATCCTGAGGGACCAGGGCTGGAGTGGTGGGTTACCATCAAGAAAGTCACAACTCCAATGGCCATCTACGCACGAATTCGAAAACATTTGCCCGTGCTCCAAATCTTGCGCAGCGGCCATACTGGATAGAAGTGTGTTTTGTAGGCTAGAGTGATGGGGGATAGAGTGAGCGTGGGGTTCGAGCGTCTAGGTGACCACGGGCTGTCGCGATAACGCCCAACTCACGCTGTGGAACTCCGAATGCTCCCACAGCTGTCAAGGGTATTGTCCACTGGCGGACTGAGAATACAGTAAATTCAATTAAACGAAGGGGGCTGGAAAGGAGGGTTGCACTCTTGGTTGCGGTAAAATTTACTTGACGATCTCCGTTATCTATCGGTCCAGATCCGGTAGTACAGTAACGAAGAGCAATTCCATAACATCGCACAGTATGGCTACCCTCCGCTGGCTCTTGGTTTTTTGTTTTTTTTCAAACTCACGAAACCCTGCGCTCTCAGCCTGTAGCGACTGCGGTCCACTTGCCTATAAATTTGGGTCTCAAATGGACCTAGAGTGAACAGGTGCGGTGCAGTTAAGGCACTGTCACGGTCTTATACTCGACGTTGACGGCCAAGTTGACGGCAACTCCAGAACTTAGCTGACTAAGCCCAGCTGCTTATCTGCAGGCCTTTCACTTTGCACGCCTCCAATGTCTAGCAATGTTCTTAGACCGGTGACCGCTCGCTCTATGGGGGTGCCGGCTGCGCAAGGAGTGAGCGTGGGGTTCGAGCGTCTAGGTGACCACGAGCTGTCCACGCGATAACGCCCAACAAACGCTGTGGAATTCCGAATGCTCCCACAGCTGTCAAGAGTGTTGTCCAGCGGACTGGGAATAATTTCAATTAAAAGAAGGTGACTGGAAAGGAGGGTTGCAGTTGCGGTAAAATCTACGTGACGATCTCCGTCATCTATCGGTCCAGATCCATAGCATCGCGCAGTAGGGCCACCCTCCGCTACTCTTGTCGCTCATATTTTAATTTTTTTTCAAACTCACGAAATGCTGCGCTCTCAGCCTGTAGCGACTGCGATCCACTTGTTTGGCACTCCCTATAAATTTGGGTCTCAAATTAGGGATGCCGCGGTCCGGTGCGGTCCGGTTCGGGGACACTTTTTCCCGAACCCTGAACCGGACCCGGGTCCGGTTCGGGCTCTCAGGCCGGACCTCGAACCTCTCAGAGGTCCGGTGCGGTTCAGGTGCGGTTCGGGGGTCTGGCATGGCCGAACCTGAACCGCACCCCAAAAATTGAAAAAAAAAATCATTTTATTTCTACAAAATATTACAGAAGCCCTACAGCTACTCTACCCGCACTTGCACCCGCGTGAAACCCATAAGCAGAGAATGTGTGTGCGTGCGCGTGTGCGTGCGCGTGTGCGTACGAGGTGAGAGAGGAGGCCGTCGGCGCCGCAGTTCGTCGTCCTCGCGGAGCAGCTTGAAATATCTTGATCGAGCCCGCGATGTAGGCTTTCTTCCGCATCGTGGTCGCCGAGTGGCTCGCGGTCGAATCGTCACCACGTTGTCGTCGCCACTGTTGTCGTGTCGTTGTCGCTGTCGTCTCCTTGCGGTCGTCGCAGTTGCGGTCGTGGTTGGGTTGTCGCCCCTTCGTTGCGGTCGTCCTCGCCTGACTTTGCCGCCCCGCATTGATACGATTACCGAATCGACCGAAGTCGCTGAGTTACCGGTGGTGGACGACGGCTTTGTCAGATGTTGAAACTGGGGTAGTCAGGGTGGAAGACGAGGTAGGAGTAGACGAGGTAGAGCTGGTCATCGCGGGCGAAGAGCTGGTCGAACTCGATGAGCTCGTTGAAGTAGTACTCGACGTGGACGAACTGTATGTATGAGGTCTGTATGATGTAAGCACAATAAAAAAATTAGGGTTGAAGTGAATCTCTCACCGAAGAGCTCAAAATCGAGGAAGAAGACAACGAGAGGCGATTGAGTCTGAGGAAACTTGTGGCGAGAGTGTTGGCGAGGGGGAGGCTTGGAGACGGAGGGGAGGAAGTACTGCCGACAGGATAATACTCGGCCAAGTCAGGACCGTCGCGGTCGGGATCGCTCACGGCCGCGTCATCATCATCCCACGTTCCACAGCAGTGAGGAGACGGCGAGCACGACGGCACCAAAGAAGGTGCCTGACGTAGCCCGTCGTCATCACCTCTGCGTGGAGGTGTGGCCTCCGGTGCTGTGCGGATCGTGACTTGCTACAGCGGGGAAACTTGAAGGGAGTGGAGAGGTAAATAAAAGTGCGGCGTAGTCAAGGGCGTAGTGGTAACTTGAAAAAAAAAACACGGCCACAGTGTGGGCGTGGGAAGCGTTTCCCACATTCTTCGATAACCTCCTTTGTAGGTTCATCCTTTTTTGAGCCCACTCGCCGCACGCCGATCCTACATAACGGACCACCCTTGCTACCGTCCCGCCCCAGTCATTGCTAGGTCATCAACCAAGGTCGTAAGTCCGAACCCGTGCGCCCCTTGCATCCCCACTAATGAGCAGCTGCTCTTACACGCCAGTGTGCGCCTGCTACAAGACACCAACAATTGTGCCACCCTCATCATGACAGACCCCAAATAGATGAGCATTGTTTATTCAATCTAAGACGCGCTGACATTTATCACAGCTTCCCTGGCGAAACACCCGGCGCCGTCATTGACATCACCAAAGCCGCTGCACGCATGCCCCCCTGGCCACACCACTGCGCCTCCGCGCCCTGCGCCCTCATCAAAACCACACAGCCGCCGCAGTGCCGTGCGCCAACGCAGGCCGCAAGCGATGACGGCGAGGCGACGATGGCAACGGCCATAATGGTGAGTCGGAGGCGGCGACGTCAAACGGTCAAAGGGATGACGGCAATGCGACGACGGCAATGCGGCATCGTGACACCGACACCGACAGTGGGGTGGTGCTGCGACGGCGACATGGTGACAGCAGCGACGATGACGGGGACAACGGTGCAGCGACAACGACGACTGTACGGCAACGACGACGACGACGGGGACAACGGTGCGGCAACCGACGACAGTACGATGCAGCGCTGTGAAAGCGACGATGACAACGACAACGACGGTGCAGCGGCGATACCGACAATGACGAAGGGGCTAGTATAGTCCTGTAGTAGCACGTAGATATTTCATTATACAATAGACTGTATTGTCCGCTCTTTTCTTCACACAAGGCCAGCGGTACTCCAGCGGTCCAAGGTGCAGTCCGGTCCGGACCGGGTTCGCACCAACTCAGCCAATGGCGAACCCCGGACCGCACCTTCTAGCTGGGCCCCGAACCGCACCCCGGACCGAACCGAACCCGGGGTGCGGTCCGGTGCGGTTCGGGTCCGAACCCCAATCCGGACCGCACCCCGGCATCCCTATCTCAAATGGACTTATAGTGAACAGGTGCGGTGCAACCTTGGGTGCAACTCGACTCCAGAACTTAGCTGACTAAGGTCCTCACTCCAAACAGCCACTTGTAAGTATCTTACTACTCAAACACGCTCCGATCACGCCGATCGTCGAGCTCTTCTCATTCATCACACGTCAAAACCTCGGAGCACGTTTCAGATACATACTCCGAAGGTCGGGACTTTGGAGAACGATTAAATACGACGACTTCGGAGGATGGTCGTCTAGTTCTTTTTCTCCCCTTATCTTATCTTATTCGCCTCCTTTTCCACACCTTCCTGTACTCGCGATCCCCTGTTCTATTCACTAGGAATATACTCAGTTCCTATCTCTGCCTTGGCTTGTTCTCTCGTTCTCTCGTCTCATCTTAGTCTCGCTCTGAGTGGCGCTCGTCTGCGGATCCGAGTCGGCGTTACACATTTTTTTGAGATATCGTTACTCTAGTATACTCCTCTCCACAAACATCTGAACTTCTCCTCAATTCTCTCACGCACTTCGCATCACTCAACCTCCCTCCTCCCACCCGATCATCCCGTCCTGGCGTCTCGATACTCGCAACGGTTACAAAGTTGGACTGCCCCGAGAGACAACCCGTCTAAACCCCAGACCCCAGAACCACGTATAGAAGCACAGACGGAGGCTCACGCATCCACACATATACATTCATCGTCACCTGCACGTTCGCAATCAGCAGTACCCGTCCTGTCTCAATCACCCGTACCGTCCCAGTCTCCCGTTCCGTCCCAGTCTCCCGCTCCGTCCCAGTCCCCAGCTCCGTCCCAGTCTCCAGCTCCGTCCCAGTCTCCAGCTCGTCAGCAGTCACCCGTATCGCCTCGGTCTCCAGTTTCCTCAGACGATTCATCCGTTGACCTTCCACGATACCCAACCCAGAAAAACATGACGGATTCTAAAGACTCTATCGCTATGGCTTCCCACCTGAGCCTCTCCCGTCCACCGAACCTGTCCAGGGGAAAACTGACCCCAAATTGATGAACAGCATACATAAAGACCATACTTACAGTGGACTGGGAAGACTGTGGTGAGATATGGAAGTAGGCTTGAAGCAGCAACAGAGATAGTCAAGCAAGTGAAGCAGATGGTAGTCTGGCACACAACAGATGAGAACTGGTGATATTATAGAGGAGGAGACATACCTGGCACACAACAGATGAGAACTGGTGATGTGCCAGAGCGTACAGAGTACTCTACTTATACTGCTACAGGAGGTGACACTAGTAACACAGAGTCACAGTAAATACAAGGAGCGCATTGTTCTACACACGGACAAAGGAGTGGATGTAAAGAGAACAAGGCGATGAAGAACAATAAGAGTCCAGACTATGATATCATAGTGACATCACAATAAAGATAAAACAAAGGAAAGTACAAAGACGTAGTACAAGGACAATCCAGAGGGGTCCATGATGTCATGTACATAGATGATGTCATAGATAAGAGAATACAAGAAGTCCGAGATTGTACAGATCATAATATCTAATCTACAAGTCCTGTATATCTAATCTAAAGCAGTCCGTTATCTGCATGTCCATTGAGCCGCTAAGTGCGCTCAGGCCACTTATCAACATCTCCCCGTGATCAGCAATCTAGGGCTAGCACAAGCCCATGTCTATATTGTGTTGGTGGAGCAAGGTGCGTGCGAGTGACTTGGTAAAGCCATCTGCAACCATTTCCAGAGTAGGGGTTCTAATAAGGGTGATGGTCCCCTTTTCGATGTATTCCCTAATGACATGATGCCGTATGGCAATGTGCTTTGATCGCCTCCCAGTGACAGGGTTCAAGGCCAAGTCAATGGCACCCTTATTGTCACCATGCAATGGGATGGGGTCGTCGACCTCGTACCCGAGTTCCGCAAGGAAGCTCTGATACCAAGCGGCTTGGTTGGCCGCGTCGGTCATAGCCATGTATTCCGCCTCTGTAGTGTTTTGGGCCACAGTCTTTTGCTTTCGCGAAGACCAGCTTATTGCACCATTGGCTAGAAGAAACACATAGCCGGAAGTGGAGTGTCTATCATCAACCTGGTCACCCAGGGAAGAATCACTATAGCCATGAAGGCCATCTCCACTGGCGCCATTGTAGACTATGCGCATGTCTATAGTACCTACTAGGTAGGACAAGACGTACATCGCAAGCCGTAGATGTTGGGGGGAAGGATTTGCTGCATACTGCGCCAAACGTGATACAGCAAAGGAAATGTCAGGTCTAGTGCCAATTTGAACGTACAGCAGACTACCAATGAGTGACTGGTAGTGCGTAATGTCAGAGGCAGAAGCCTGGCCCGTATATTTATGAAGGTGCTCGTCAGCACCAGCAGGTAAGGGTGTGGAGTGTGGAGTGGCATCAGACATGCCAAAGCGTTCAAGGACATCCTTGATATAGCCAGACTGGTCTATTTCAATGCGTCTCCGGGAGCGGTCGCGTACAATGCGCATACCAAGATAAGAGTCTATCTCCCCGAGATCTGTCATCTCATAGCGTTCAGAAAGGTCTGACTTAAGACGCTTGATCTTCTCCATAGAAGCACCCATTATTGTGATGTCGTCAACGTAAACGATAACGAAGAGTGGTCCATCCCCCTCTCGTTGAGGCAACACATATACGCCGGCATCGGCAAACATCCGTTTAAAGCCGAGTGCAGTTAGCACTCCATGGAATTGTAAGTTCCATGCACGGGAGGCCTGTTTGAGACCATATATCGCCTTAATGAGGCGACACACCTTCGTCTCTGCACCAGTAGTGGTGAAACCTTGTGGCTGCTCCATGTAAATCTCCTCATCAAGCACGCCATTGAGAAACGCAGACTTGACATCCATCTGATGGATGTGCCAGTCCTCCAGCGCGGCCAACGCCAGAAGTAATCTCAGCGACTCAAATCGTGCGACGGGAGAGAAGGTTTCATCAAAATCTATGCCAGGGATTTGCGTAAACCCCTTAGCCACCAAGCGAGCTCTGTAGCGGCCATCCGCCTTGAGCTTGAAGACCCATTTGGATTTTACTGCCTTGCGATTAGGCGGGAGATCTACTAACTCCCATGTGCCATTCTTGGCGAGCGCATCCATCTCATACTGACATGCCAGTGTCCACTCATCTGCATCTGCAGACCGCATGGCCTCTGCATAGGTTGCAGGGTCTCTGCCAACGTAAGCTGCAGCTAACAGCTCCGCATATCCTAGCCGTCTACCACGCAGTGCCACATTATCCCCACCGAAGTAGCGAGGATTGGGTACAGGTGCACGGGTAGAGCGTCTCGGTGCATTGTCCATCTCGCGCAGCAGCTGACTACGCTGTGCACGATCCTCAAAGCCACCAGGCATATCTGGTGAGGGAGGAGGGACAAAGCACGCAATGCGCACTGCACTTTGACGCGGCGGTGGTGAAGTGGGAGTGATGTGCTCACGCTTAGGAGTGGTGGGCAGAGTGGGCAGGGCAGGTGGTAGTGGTGGCGTGTGTGGGCGCTCTGGTTTAGGGTCTAAAATATCCTCAACATCCTCTTCCTCACTACTGTCAGAGTGTGTGGGGGAGGGTGCTCGCTGTGGTGGTAATGCCGACGTGCTAGGTACGGCAATTACTGGTGTAGGTAGTGGTGGTGAAGCCACTTGAGAAGGTGTCGGGCGTGTCTCAACACCCTGAAGGGACGGGAAGCTACTCTCGTCGAATGTCACATCCCTGGACAAACGGACAGAGCGGGTTGAGCGGTCCCAGAGCTTATAGCCCTTTGATTCGGGCTCAAACCCAATAAGCGTGACCTCAACGGCCTTCGCATCCAATTTGCGACGCTTATCAGCGGGTACGTGCATGTACCCCTTGCATCCAAAGATGCGTAAATGTGAGACATCTGGTACTTTGCCAGAGTACCAGAGCTCATAAGGTGTGCGCCACTTAAGTGTACGGGTGGGAGAGCGGTTATAGATGTGAACCGCAGTGCTCATAGCATGCTCCCAGAAGCCTTTAGACATGCCAGCTGTGTGTAGCATGGCCACTGCCTTGTCCGTAATGGTGCGGTTAAACCGCTCGGCTTTCCCGTTCGACTGTGGTGAACCTGGCATCGTAAGGTGATGCTCTATCCCTCTCTGCTTAAGAATGTCCTGTACTTGGCTCGCCATGTACTCGCCTCCGCGGTCAGAGTGGAGTGCACGCAGTTTATGGGACGTCTGGGTTTCACCCCAGGCCAAATACATCTGCAGCGCTTTCACAAACTGATCCTTCGACTTAATGAAGTACACCACTGCATGCTTGGAGTGGTCGTCTATGAAGGTGGCGGTGTACGCGGAGCCTTGTAGGGACTGAGTTTGCATTGGACCGGCTAGGTCACTATGTACAATCTCAAAGATACGGGTTGTCCTTTTGGTGGAGGACGCAGAGAAAGGTTGGCGAGTGGATTTACCCAACTCGCACCCACGACACACAGCAGTATGCGTGGTAGAGCTGTCAATGTCCATGCCAGTAGTGGCAGAGGGACCGTACGACTTAAGAGCAGCAGAGGAGATGTGTCCCATGCGCTGATGCCAGATATCAAGAGTGGTGGCAGCACTTTTGATGTGAGCATTTAGGCCGATGCTTGAAGCATCCAACCAGTACAGGTTGTCCTCCAAGTAGCCAACAGCTACACAGCTTTTATTGACAGATATTTTGAAAGAGCCACTGTCAAAGGCCACTTCCGCACCCTTTTGTGCTAGTGCACGCGTCGACAAGAAGCGTGTTTTCACCTGTGGTAGATGTAGCACATTACTGAGGGTGATGGGAAGGCCTTGGCTCGTGATGAAGACGACGGAGCCTACACCAACTTGGTCGATGGTGGACTTATCTCCAAGGCGCACAGCACCCTTGCATGGAGTGTAGTCCTTGAAATCGGACCGATGTGGTGTGATGTGGTGTGTGGCACCACTGTCCATCATCCAACGCACACGCGAGGCAGCATACAAGGCAACACCAACTGCATTATCCGCCCAGTTAATGGCGGGCTCACTATCGACCTCCTTAATGGAGGCGGTGGTGGGTACAAGTACGTGACTATTGGCAGCCTTGTTGCTAGTGTCCTTCAGTTTCCCCGCAGCTTCATCCTTCTTCCTCTGCCTGCAGTCAGGCTTGATATGCCCCTTTTTGTTACAATAGTGGCAGGTAAGCTGAGAATGGTCTCTCTTTTTACGTGCGCCACCAGTAGGTTTAATGGGGGCGGCTTTGTGGAGCGAGGAGCCAGAGGGGCCAGAGCGACGCGCTTCCTCCGAAACAATGCGCGCAATTATTTCAGCGTGCTTGAGTTTGGAGGGGGCGCCACTGGCGAGGATGGTAGAGGCCAGAACCTCATAGGAGGCTGGCAGGGCGTGGAGGAGAATGAGACAGAACTGGGTGTCAGTGACACCCATCTGTGCGTTGGAAAGGCCGACTCTGAGCTCATTGAGCTTGGCCAATTGAGAGGCCATGGGAGAGGAGTCGTCGAGACGGGCTTGTGTTAACTGAATCCACAAATTAAAAATGGTGGTGCTGCCCGAGGCACCAGCATAAACGTCCTTCAGCTTGTCCCACTTTGATTTGAACAGTGGGTAGGCGTATGGGTCGGCAACGAGGGAGTAAACGTCGGGTTTGAGGTAGAGGCGGAGGTACGCCTTTGCCCGACGCTGGACAGATTCCCACTCATCAAGAGTGACTCCAGAGGGAGGGGCCATGAGGGTGAACACATCCTCAGCTTCATGCAGCGTGAGGATAGCCTCAATGGTCCCAGACCACTCGTTCCAGTTGGTCCCATCAAACTGACCAAGATGAATGCCAGATGGCATGCCGAAAGAGTTGTTGTACGCATTGGAGATGCGCGTGGATGATGTGGACCCAGATGGGATAGGGGGCAGGGCGGATGAGGCACCTGCAGCCGCTCCTCCAGCCGCACCAGATGTGGCAGCACCGGTGGGGGAGGCAGCACGAGAAGAGTGTGTGGAAGACATAGGGATGATTTATCTATCGCCGAGGAGCAGTCAGCGATAGTGCTTCAAAACAGTTGCAAGATATGGGGTAACCACTCCTGTCTGTGAATCTGTAAGGCCAGAACGCTAGTGCGTCCTGCCTCCTGAAGTACGCCAGTGATACAAGGGCTAGGCCCAGGATGGATAATCCCTTTTGCCATACTAGGAGCTAGCTGCCAGCCAGGGTGTGTCTAGGACACAGCTCACTAATTTGCGTCAGGGGGATATGAAGGGAAGCTTTCAGAGCCCAAGGCTGTCTACCTCAGCCTTCTCGGCCTGTTGGTTGCCTCATCGCCACAAGTGGCTTCACTGAATCCTTTCCCATTGCCGCTACAAGGCAGGTATCTGGTTGCAGAACACCATAAGGTGAACACCCCCCAGAGTCTGAACCAGGTTTTACACTCCCATGGTGAGGAGATCCTGCGCCCAGTGTGGAGCACCAGAGACAGCTGGCGCTAAGCTCCACAATACACAGCCCAGTGGGCCATGCACACCTGGATATGGATTAAGGGGCTACCAGATCCAATCTCCTTGCGCATAGCGCAGGGGCTAGGAAAACAGTGGGGGTAAAAGTAGGACTACTGGGCAGTACATGTACAGGAGGTTCCTCAGCAGAGACCACTGGCGCCCCAGTGTCTACTGCCTTGGGCAAGGCTGGTGAGGCCCCAGACAGACCTCAGCCTGGTGTGTGATCCTAAGAACACAGTGACCAGCCAAGTGGAGTGGCTTGGGCACCAGGGCCCATAACCTGATGAACAGCATACATAAAGACCATACTTACAGTGGACTGGGAAGACTGTGGTGAGATATGGAAGTAGGCTTGAAGCAGCAACAGAGATAGTCAAGCAAGTGAAGCAGATGGTAGTCTGGCACACAACAGATGAGAACTGGTGATATTATAGAGGAGGAGACATACCTGGCACACAACAGATGAGAACTGGTGATGTGCCAGAGCGTACAGAGTACTCTACTTATACTGCTACAGGAGGTGACACTAGTAACACAGAGTCACAGTAAATACAAGGAGCGCATTGTTCTACACACGGACAAAGGAGTGGATGTAAAGAGAACAAGGCGATGAAGAACAATAAGAGTCCAGACTATGATATCATAGTGACATCACAATAAAGATAAAACAAAGGAAAGTACAAAGACGTAGTACAAGGACAATCCAGAGGGGTCCATGATGTCATGTACATAGATGATGTCATAGATAAGAGAATACAAGAAGTCCGAGATTGTACAGATCATAATATCTAATCTACAAGTCCTGTATATCTAATCTAAAGCAGTCCGTTATCTGCATGTCCATTGAGCCGCTAAGTGCGCTCAGGCCACTTATCAACACAAATGCCATCCGTGACTTCGAAAATCATGCCGAAAATTACTTCATGAACGCAAAGAGCGAAATCCCAGAAGCCGAAAAGGTCACAAAGATTCTGGGTTGTTTCGACAGCCCTCTGGTCAACGACTGGATCTCTGTCAATCGACCGCGCCTACGCGCCATGACTTTTGAACAGTTCATGAACGCCCTTCGCGCACGCTGGCTCCCCAAGGATTGGGAGGAAGACCTTCGTACCCAGATCATGGGGGCGCGTCTTGATCCACGCTACAAAACTTTTGAAACCTTCGCTTCGGAAGCTCAGACCTTGAACGTGGCTCTGCGGGGCACGGACTCTCACATCTCCGAGGACCAGATGAGAAAACAACTGGAAGCGAATATTGACCAGGATCTGCGCAGACTCGGCAAAAAGGAAAAAATCTCCAAAGTCACAGACTTCCAGACTTGGCTAGAACGAATGACTGAGATCGACAGCGAACGGCAATTTGACCGAAAGCGCATCGCAGAAATCTGTGACGACAGAAACCGCATCACGAAGAGACCGTACGACCCTGCCCGTAGCTCGTATCCGACCCGTACAAACACGACGAGGGCTCCGGCGAATAGTTCTGGATCCGGCACGAACACCTTCCCCCCGAAACTGACAGATGAAGAGCGCCGCCTCCTGCAGGAACACGAGGGTTGTTTCAAGTGCCGGATATTCTACGCTGGGCATCGCGCCGACAAGTGTACCGTCACGCTCTCCGGGAAAGACTATAAGACCTTGACGGCGCAAGACGCGCTTAAGGCGAAACCAGCTACTAGAACCAACGGCCAATCGGTGCCAATGGCTGCTATCATGGACACCTCTGGACGTATCGAACAAGGGTCAAAAATGGCCTTCGAGCCGCCGCTGGCAGCTATCTTCCCGTCCGCGAACATTGCCGAGAACAGCTTCTCTGACGCATCGGAGAACAGTTTGTCCTCGGTAAGTGATCATGGTACCCTAAAATGCGAGCACCTCATCTGGAAATGTGACATTTCCGATCCCACAGTTAATCTTCCAGTAAACGTGACCGCCCTAATTGACAGCGGCGCGCACATGGTATTCATCAGGCCAGAAATAGTCAATCATCTCAAACTACCCTTGCACACTCTGCCAGAACCAGAACAAATCAGCGTCGCGATCGACGCACATAAACCGACTACTTTGACGCATTTTGTAAAGATTGTTGTATCGTCTCGTGATCGTGTTTTTAAGTCAGCGGTCCTCCACGCCGTAATCGCACCGGGGCTCTGTATGCCCATCATTCTTGGCCTCCCGTTCCTTGCCAGTAACCAAATTGTCTGCAATTATGCCGAGCGCACTTGTCTTGTAAATAAAATCGATCCCCCATATGACCTATTGACCGCACTACCACCCCAAAAGGGGGGACAAGCAAAAGTCCTGGGCGCGATTCGCGAAAGAATAAAAACGCTTGGCCTCGAGGCCGAGCTAACTGAGAGGGAAAACAATATGCGACAACGATTTGCCAAAGTTTTTGAACCCTTGCCGCACGTCAACGAACTACCGCTCGAACCACGCGCGCGCATCAGATTAATAGATCCCGATAAGACAATTAAAACGCGAAATTACCCATGCCCACGAAAATGGAAGGACGCGTGGCACGATCTGCTGCAGGGACACCTCGAGGCCGGACGTATCAGGCCATTGTCTGCCCCTGCGGGTTCGGGGGCATTCATCATCCCCAAAGCCGATCCCACAGCTCCTCCCCGATGGGTAAACGACTATCGACAATTGAATACGAATACAATCACGGATAGTTTCCCGATCCCACGCATTAGCGAAATCCTCGCGGACATTGCCTGCGGAAAGTACTTTGCGTCAATTGATATGACAAACAGCTTTTTCCAGACCCGCATGAAAGATGAGGATATCGAATTGACCGCAGTCAACACACCATGGGGGTTATACGAGTGGGTGGTCATGCCGATGGGAATCAAAAACGCACCGGCGATCCACCAAAGGAGGGTATCCACGGCCCTCCAGCCATGGATCGGCAATATCTGTCACGCGTATATTGACGATATCGCGATTTGGTCGAGAACCCTTGAGGAACATGAGCACAATGTGGCGACGATCCTACAGACACTGGCTAACCACAAACTGCACTGCAACCCGAAAAAGACAAAGCTTTTTTGCACTGAAATCCAGTTTCTCGGTCATAGGATCTCGGCAAAAGGGATCGAGGCCGACGAAGGAAAGGCAGACCGCATAAGAGATTGGCCAACGCCGACATCGGCGAAACAGGTGCGAGGATTCCTCGGATTAGTCCGCTATCTCGCCGCGTTTCTGCCAAGGTTAGCAGCGGAGACCACGATTTTGGACGCATTAACGCGAAAAGAATGCGACAAGCACTTCCCCGAATGGACTACCTCGCACCAGAAGGCGTTCGACAACATCAAAGATTTGGTGATGTCCACAGACTGCCTGACAACGATTGACCCGTCCCTCATGCCAGATTATAAAATATTCGTCACGACGGACGCGAGCGACAAAGGCTCGGGGGCCATCCTCGCGTTTGGAAGAACGTACGAGACAGCACGACCGGTTGCTTACGATTCCCGCTCGTTAAAAGACGCAGAATTAAATTACCCAGTACACGAAAAGGAATTACTCGCCATTGTAAGAGCACTCGCTAAATGGCGCTCAGAACTACTCGGGCACAGATTCCAGGTCTGGACGGACCACCAAACGCTCGAACATTTCAACACCCAACGGGACCTGTCCCGGCGACAGGCACGGTGGATGGAGCTCATGTCACAATACGATGCCACCATACACTACTTGCCAGGCGACAAGAATTGCGCGGCAGACGCACTGTCACGTCTCCCCGATACGACCATAACTGTCCTTGCTGCGACCCTAGGCGCTGCGCGCGGAAAGAGAATTGTGTCGCGTTTCGACCTGGAAGACGCCATCTTAGATGAAATCAAAGCCGGATATGCAGACGACGCGTTTACACAAAGACTAGCCAAAGCAGCAGTGGGAATGTCCAACGTCCGACATGAACAAGGATTTTGGTTCATCGACGATAGGTTGGTGGTCCCAAAGCGTGCGAACATCCGTGAAACGCTCTTCCGTCTGGCCCATGACAACCTCGGCCACTTCGGAGCACCAAAGACGTACGGCGCACTACGCGATGGCTACTACTGGCCAAACATGCGGCGGGACCTCGAGGAGGGCTACATCCCTGGCTGCGCAGATTGCCAACGAAACAAAGCAAAAACTACAAAACCAATCGGCCCTCTACACCCACTACCAGTACCGGACGGACGATGCGACTCGGTTGCGATCAACTTCATCGGACCCTTGCCGAAGGACAACGGTTTTGATACAATCATCACGTTCACGGACCGTTTAGGCTCTGACATCCGTTTGATCCCAACGGTTTCCACACTAACGGCGGAACAATTGGCTGAACTATTCTTCACCAGGTGGTACTGCGAAAACGGCCTGCCGTTAGAAATTATCTCTGATCGCGACAAGCTCTTTCTCTCGCGCTTTTGGAAAGAATTGCACAAGTTGACCAGGGTAAAGCTGAAGATGTCGTCCGGATACCACCCCGAGACGGACGGATCAAGCGAAAGGACCAACAAAACTGTGATCCAATGTATCCGGTACGCGGTCGAGCGGGACCAAAGGGGTTGGGCAAAAGCACTGCCAAAGATTCGTTTCGATATCATGAGCACCATCAACGCCTCTACCGGTCTTACACCATTTCAGCTCCGTTTTGGGAAAACTCCACGCGTCTTGCCACCAATGGTGCCAATGACCACCAACCCCGAAACACCAGAAAGAACAGCCCAAGAAATAACGGAGCGAATGTCGGCGCTCGAAATGGAAGCACAAGACGCACTACTCGGTGCGAAGGTCACCCAGGCAAGTCACGCGAATACACATCGCGACTTGCGTTTTCCCTTCAAAGTCGGAGACCGCGTAGTGCTCTCTACGCTACACCGGCGGCGAGAATATAAGTCGACCGACTCACACCGAGCAGCTAAGTTTATGCCCCGTTTTGATGGACCGTATACCATCGTTGCAATTGACGACACCCACTCGACAGTAACACTAGACCTACCGGACAGGCCAAACATTTTCCCAGTCTTCCACTCCTCGGAGGTCCGACCCTTTACGGAAAACGACAACGCGCTGTTTCCACAACGAGCACTCGTCCCACCAGACCCCGTCACAATCGACGGGTGCGACGAGTTCTTCATAGACAAAATTGTCGACCAACGTCGGCGAGGCCGAGGAATACAATATCGTGTACGGTGGCGTGGCGAAGGTCCAGAGGGCGACAAGTGGCTCCCTGCAAAAGAGCTTGAAGATTGCGAGGCGCTGGACAAGTGGCTGCAAAGGCAAAACCACGAAGATCCTCAACGCGCAACGCTTTTACGATAGCTTTTTCTTAGACCACTTCACCACGCCGCCGGTAGCTTTCCCCACAGGGGTTTTGACGCACCCGTGCTGGCCCGTTCCCCCCCCCCTACTGCTTTATTTTACCACCTTTTCTTTTCACACCGGGGAGGGGTGTAAGTATCTTCACATAATGGTCAGAGGTGGCTTATGTAATTGATAGCCCAGTCGGCGATGAGAGTCTTTAATGGTTCATACTCCAGCCGACGTCGGCCGACATCGGGATTCCGCTGGAATTGATACTCCAGCCGACGTCGGCTGAGAAACAGGAGTTACCGGAGCTCCGGAAGGACTCCCTGCTATGGAATGATAAGTTTAAAGAAGTGGATAATATACAGTTCATATGGAAATGATCAGAGAACAGTTAAACAGCCCCCAATGATATGGGATGTCCCTGTAATGGGGTGGGGACATCCATACAATGATATAGGACATCATCCCTGTAATGACATCAGACAACTGACATTGGGATTCCACCAGAATTGATACCCCAGCTGGCAATGACTGAAAAAGCGGAGTTAGCGGAGCTCCTGATGGACTCCCTGTTATGGAATGTCAAGTTTAATGAAGTGGATAATATACAGTTCATATGGAAATGATCAGAGAACCCTGTAATGACATCAGACAACTGATGTTAGGATTCCACCAGAATTGATACCCCAGCTGGCAATGGCTGAAAAAGCGGAGTTAGTGGAGCTCCTGATGGACTCCCTGTTATGGAATGACAAGTTTAATGAAGTGGATAATATACAGTTCATATGGAAATGATCAGAGAACAGTTAAGCAGCCCCCAATGATATGGGATGTCCCTGTAATGGGGTGGGGACATCCATACATTGATATAGGACATCCCCATAATGACATCAGACAGCCAGTGCTGACCAACATTGGGATTCTGCTGGAATTGATACCCTAGCCAGTGATGGCTGAGAAAGCAGAGTTAGCGGAGCTCCTGATGGACTCCCTGCTATGGAATGACAAGTTTAATGAAGTGGATAATATACAGTTCATATGGAAATGATCAGAGAATAGTTAAACAGCCCCCAATGATATGGGATGTCCCTGTAATGGGGTGGGGACATCCATACAATGATATAGGACATCATCCCTGTAATGACATCAGACAACTGACATTGGGATTCTACCAGAATTGATACCCCAGCTGGCAATGGCTGAAAAAGCGGAGTTAGCGGAGCTCCTGATGGATACCCTGCTATGGAATGTCAAGTTTAATGAAGTGGATAATATACTGTTCATATGGAAATGATCAGAGAACAGTTAAACAACCCCCAATGATATGGGATGTCCCTGTAATGACATCAGACATCCATGCAATTGTGTGGGAAATTGCCACAATGATGTTGGAGATCCCTACAATAACATAGGAGGTCCCCATGCAATGGTGTTGGAGATCCTTGCAATGGGGTGGGGACATCTATAGAATGATGTAAGATATCCCTACAATGATGTTGGACATCCCTGAAATGGTGTAGGAAATCCCCACAATGATATGGGACATTTCTACAATGATTATGGACATCCCTACAATGACATGGGGACAGCCATAAAATGATGTAGGATATCCCCACAATGGTGTGGGAGATCCCTAGAATGATGTCGGAGATCCTTCTAATGATGTCAGAGATCTCTACAATAATGTTGGACATCCTTGTGCAATGGTGTCGGAGATCCCTGCAAGGGTGTGGGGACATCCATACAATGATGTAAGATATCCTTACAACAGTGTCAGACATCCCTGTGATGGTATGAGACATCCCCATAATGGTGTAGGACATCCCTAGAATGATGTTGGACAGCACTGTGCAATAGTGTCAGAGATCCCTGCAATGATGTAAGATATCCCTACAATAGTGTTGGATATCCCTGCAATGGTGTCCCTATAATGATACAGGATATCCCTACAATGATGACAGACATCCCCATAATGTTGTGGGATATCCCTACAATGATGTCGGAGATCCCTGTGATGATATGGGACATCCCCACAATGGTGTCAGAGATTCCTGCAATGATGTAGGACTTGATGTAGGATATCCATACAATGATGTTGGACATCTCTGAAATGATGTAGGAAATCCCCACAATGATATGAGACATCCCTACAATGATTATGGACATCCCTGTAATGATATGGGGACATCCATACAATGGTGTGGGACATCCCTAGAATGATATCAGAGATCCCTGTGCAATGGGGTCGGAGATCCTCGTAATAGTCTGGGGACATCCATTTAATGGTGTGGGGGAATTCATATGATAATGTAGGATATGTCTACATTGATGTCAGATATCCCTGAAATCGTGTGGGACATCCCTACAATGATGTTGGAGATCAATAGGATGGTGTCAGAGATCCCTGCAATGGTGCAGCAACATTCATACAATGATGTAGCCTGAGGGACATCTGACATCATTGTAGTGATATCTTACATCATTGTATGGATGTCCCCACACCATTACAGGGATATCTGACATTATTATAGGGATGTCCTACATTATTATAGGGATGTCCTACATTATTGTAGGGATGTCCTACATCATTGTATGGATGTCCCCACACCATTGCACAGGGATCTCTTACATCATTCTAGGCATGTCCCACACCATTTCAGAGATGTCTAGCATCATCCTAGGGACATCCCACAACATTGTAGGGATATCCTGCGACATTGTAGGGATAACCCACAACATTGTAGGGATATCCTGTATCAGTATAGGGATGTCTCACACCATTGCAGGGAAATCCAACATCATTGTATGGATGTCCCCACACCATTGCAGGGATCTCCGACACTATTGCAGGGATATCTGACATTATTGTAGGGATGTCCTACATCATTGTAGGGATATCATGTATCATTGTAGGGATATCCTGTATCATTATGGGGATGTCCCACACCATTGCAGGGATATCCAACATCGTTGTAAGGGTGTCCCCACACCATTGCAGGGATCTCCGATACCATTGCAGGGATATCTGACATCATTGCAGGGAAGTCCAACACCATTGCAGGGATATCTGACATTATTGTAGGGATGTCCTACATCATTGTATGAAGTTCCCTGCACCATTGCACAGGGATGTCCAATATCATTGTAGGGATGTCCCACACCATTTCAGAGATGTGTAGCATCATTGTAGGGATATCCCACAACATTGTATGGATATTTCGCAACATTGTGGAGATGTCTGTCATCATTGTAGGGATATCCTGTATCATTATAGAGATGTCCCACACCATTGCAGGGATATCCAACATCATTGTAGGGATATCTTACATCATTGCAAGGATCTCTGACACCATTGCATGGGGATCTCCTATGTTATTGTAGGGATCTCCGACATCATTATGGTGATCTCCAACATCATTGTAGCAATTTCCCACACAATTGCATGGATGTCTGATGTTCATTACAGGGATGTCCTATATCATTGTATGGATGTCCCCACCCCATTACAGGGACATCCCATATCATTGGGGGCTGTTTAACTGCTCTCTGATCATTTCCATATGAACTGTATATTATCCACTTCATTAAACTTGTCATTCCATAGCAGGGAGTCCATCAGGAGCTCCGCTAACTCCGCTTTTTCAGCCATTGCCAGCTGGGGTATCAATTCTGGTGGAATCCCAATGTCAGTTGTCTGATGTCATTACAGGGATGTCCTATATCATTGTATGGATGTCCCCACCCCATTACAGGGACATCCCATATCATTGGGGGCTGTTTAACTGTTCTCTGATCATTTTCATATGAACTGTATATTATCCACTTCTTTAAACTTATCATTCCATAGCAGGGAGTCCTTCCGGAGCTCCGGTAACTCCTGTTTCTCAGCCGACGTCGGCTGGAGTATCAATTCCAGCGGAATCCCGACGTTGGCCGGCGTCAGCTGGAGTATGAACCATTATAGATTCTCACCACCAGGATATCTGATATTATTGTAGGGATGTCCTACATCATTGCAGGGATCTCTGACACTATTGCACAGTGCTGTCCAACATCATTCTAGGGATGTCCTACACCATTATGGGGATGTCTCATACCATCACAGGGATGTCTGACATTGTTGTAAGGATATCTTACATCATTGTATGGATGTCCCCACACCCTTGCAGGGAGCTCCGACACCATTGCACAAGGATGTCCACCATTATTGTAGAGATCTCTGACATCATTAGAGGGATCTCCGACATCATTCTAGGGATCTCCCACACCATTGTGGGGATATCCTACATCATTGTATGGATGTCCCCATATCATTGTAGGGATGTCCACAATCATTGTAGAAATGTCCCATATCATTGTGGGGATTTCCTACACCATTTCAGGGATGTCCAACATCATTGTAGGGATATCTTACATCATTCTATAGATGTTCCCACCCCATTGCAAGGATCTCCGACACCATTGCATGGGGACCTCCTATGTTATTGTAGGGATCTCCAACATCATTGTGGCAATTTCCCACACAATTGCATGGATGTCTGATGACATTACAGGGACATCTCATATCATTGGGGGCTGTTTAACTGTTCTCTGATCATTTCCATATGAACTGTATATTATCCACTTCATTAAACTTGTCATTCCATAGCAGGGTGTCCATCAGGAGCTCCGCTAACTCCGCTTTTTCAGCCATTGCCAGCTGGGGTATCAATTCTGGTGGAATTCCAATGTCAGTTGTCTGATGTCATTACAGGGATGATGTCCTATATCATTGTATGGATGTCCCCACCCCATTACAGGGACATCCCATATCATTGGGGGCTGTTTAACTATTCTCTGATCATTTCCATATGAACTGTATATTATCCACTTCATTAAACTTGTCATTCCATAGCAGGGAGTCCATCAGGAGCTCCGCTAACTCTGCTTTCTCAGCCATCACTGGCTAGGGTATCAATTCCAGCAGAATCCCGATGTTGGCCAGCACTGGCTGTCTAATGTCATTACAGGGATGTCCTATATCAATGTATGGATGTCCCCACCCCATTACAGGGACATCCCATATCATTGGGGGCTGCTTAACTGTTCTCTGATCATTTCCATATGAACTGTATATTATCCACTTCATTAAACTTGACATTCTATAACAGGGAGTCCATCAGGAGCTCCGCTAACTCCGCTTTTTCAGCCATTGCCAGCTGGGATATCAATTCTGGTGGAATCCTAACGTCAGTTGTCTGATGTCATTACAGGGATGTCCTATATCATTGTATGGATGTCCCCACCCCATTACAGGGACATCCCATATCATTGGGGGCTGTTTAACTGTTCTCTGATCATTTCCATATGAACTGTATATTATCCACTTCTTTAAACTTATCATTCCATAGCAGGGAGTCCTTCCGGAGCTCCGGTAACTCCTGTTTCTCAGCCGACATCGGCTGGAGTATCAATTCCAGCGGAATCCCGATGTCGGCCGACGTCGGCTGGAGTATGAACCATTAAAGACTCTCATCGCCGACTGGGCTATCAATTATATAAGCCACCTCTGACCATTGGCTGGTATCTTACTACTCAAACACGCTCCGATCACGCCGATCGTCGAGCTCTTCTCATTCATCACACGTCAAAACCTCGGAGCACGTTTCAGATACATACTCCGAAGGTCGGGACTTTGGAGAACGATTAAATACGACGACTTCGGAGGATGGTCGTCTAGTTCTTTTTCTCCCCTTATCTTATCTTATTCGCCTCCTTTTCCACACCTTCCTGTACTCGCGATCCCCTGTTCTATTCACTAGGAATATACTCAGTTCCTATCTCTGCCTTGGCTTGTTCTCTCGTTCTCTCGTCTCATCTTAGTCTCGCTCTGAGTGGCGCTCGTCTGCGGATCGGCGTTACACCACTCTTACTCCTCCCTCTAAACCACTCTCTCGGAGAGAGCAGACATTGATACCAGATTTCTAACCATCCCTCTTCTCGTAGCTGGTGCTGGTCTCAGTAAGTCCTTCCTCTCATATCAATCAGGGGCCAACTCACACTCAGTCGTTACTTGTTGTTTTGTACCCTTGCAGCCGCAGCGAACCCTCTCCATGTCACGATTGCCCTCAATGATGTCTCCCCCATGCGCTTGGGGCACGCTGCAGCGAATGCTTGATCAGTGGTTTCTCCGGCGGTAGCCGAAGCCCAAGATGCGCCTGGTTTTACGAGGATTGGGTATGGGACCTCTTTCGATTGATTTGGGCACATTCATTGACGCTTGTTTGTCATACACAGTGGAACTCAACTTCTTGGGATGAGTTCTCGCGCAAGTGGAACAAGCCCGTGCACAACTTCCTCCTGCGTCACGTGTACGCGTCAACGATCTCCTCGTACCAGTTTTCACGATCTCGCGCCATGTTTGTCACCTTTCTTCTGTCCGCCGCGGCGCACGAACTCGTCATGGCGGTGGTCACTAAGAAGATTCGGTGCGTTAATTTTTCCATGAATGCGTGTTCGACCCGTTCACCGTTGGCGATGGTAGGATGTACCTATTCACGATGCAGCTGATTCAAATACCGCTGATCGCCGTGGGACGTACGCCAGCGATCAAGCGGAATAAATCGCTAGGCAACGTGGTGTTTTGGTTAGGTCTCTATGCGGGTTTCCCGTTGCTGTGTGTCGCATACGTCTTATACTGCTCTGCAAGAACACCCAGAAGGCCGTGCAGGGTACTGCACTGCCTGGCGTCTGCTGGCGTTCATTGTATCCAGGGGGCCATCACTGCGCCAGTGCCTGAGGGCGGCGTAACGCGCATCTAGACCATCACCACGAGTCCAGCGTCGCACAACTTCGCCCTGCTCCCTCTCGTCGGGTCGTTCACGCTCGTTCCTGGCGGTGCGCCAGCTAGAGGCAATCGCTTCACCATATTGTCTATGCCATTGCCATACCCGGTGTACTAGCCTGAAGAGGACCGCTTCAATGGCCCGTTCTTGTACTGCGTCCACTGTGCGCTAGTGCTTGTACTGGGAGGGACGAATCATCGCCTTGTTCTCTGTGCGTTGTTTCTTTTGATATTATCTTGGCTAACACTGACGACCCCGTGGTAGGGTGTGGGATTGGCATCCTTATGCGCATGTTCTGGGTCCCGATGGTGCTGCTCATCCGTTGCCTTCACGGCTGCCTTGTTCAATGTGCATTTACGCTCATCTCCTTCCCGATCCCCGTTTGCGGTCGTTTGGACAAAAATACGAAGTGGGCGAATCCTGCCGATCGCGTCCCGTGGCCGACATCCACGGTTTCTGCGGCACCCTTGACCGATTCGAATCATTCCCAAAACAAGGCGATGGCATGTGTAGTCGTCGCTATCGAAGACATCACATCCTTGCAAAACCTGCCCTCAGCCAACCCTTCAACCTCCCGGTCCTCTCCGCCAGTTTTTCGATGCCAAAATGAGTTAGGCAATGGTGTGTACATCTCAAAGCGATCGTTTACGGACTACTATTCGTACAAAGTGAAGTACGGCTTTCGCGTTTTCTGAATTGTGTACGCACTCAGGGTCATGTCGCGCTTTTTTATTCGCCTTCGCTTTGTAAGGTTTCATCGACTCCACTTCTGATGTTTGCACTTTGCATCTTCCAAGGCGAGTTTGCGAAACAGAAGGGGAGAAGTGGATTGGGGGTTGTACGTTTGCACGCCTTCAATTTCTAGCAATGTTCTTTGCGGAAGGCGGCCATCTTTAACTTAATTTTACGATGCTATTTTTGGTGCAGCCTACCAACCAAAAAAAAACCAAAAAACAGCACATATCGTCGTATCTCAGCGATATGCAAAATTTGTGTGGAAACGTACGCCGGCTACGACTTCGCTATTCCCTTCCCTTCCTCTTGCACCACCGCTGCCATGCAGAAGCGGCGACGGTTTGACCAAAATCCGCGCGACATTCTGCTCGTCTATCGCCGCTAAGTGTCGTCTTGACGACCCTAGTAAAGCGCGCCATGCCAATTCCCTCACTCTTGCTCTTCAGACTAAAGGCGTGCGCGAGCTCGTGCACCGACTTTCACGCGTGCTGCGCCATCGGCGGGAGCGAGAGCGTTGGAGCGCTCCCGAAATCCTCCACGAAGTGCCGAATGTGTCCGACGGCCGCATCGGGGCTGACGGACGCCGCCGCCTGTCGGGCTGCTTTGCGCGCCCTTTTGCCGTGCTTCTTTCATTGTGAATGGGCCCGCGACGGCGCCGACGACTCGCTCTAGCTCACGCAGACGCTTGTGCCCGGCTTTCTTCGCAATGTCATGTTCCCGTTGGTCATGGAGTTTCGCAGAAACGTACTTGTTCCTCATGCGTTTTGTCAAATAAGAACAGAACAACAGGGATGAGCGGGCAGGACCGCTGTCAACAAAGACGTATGGGGGTCTCGGTGATTGTGATAGATAAAATCGTCGAGTTCAACCTCAAACTTGCCGTTGTAGATAGCCTGGAAGATGCGGTTTCTCCGCTTGCAATCCTTGGCACCGAGGATAACGTCGTTTTCATCAACGTAGTCCTGCGGTACCAGTGCGTCGACCATCGCTCAGCAAATGTAGTGGAGGAAACACGCGTACCTATATCCGCGCGATGACGTTGTCTTCATCCTCAATGTCCGACTCCAAGTTCAAGTCCAGATCGTCATCGAACTCCCGCTCGTGGTCAAGCTCTTCCCGCACCGTATCCTTGACGGGCCGTCCAACAGTCCGACTGCAAAGTCGTCCAAAGCGCGGGGCGTCGCCAGGCAGGCACATGTCAGCGCCGGTGACTTGGAGGACGAGGCGAGGATCCGCCTGGAGGACGCAGACGAAGACAAAGAAGAGTGCGAGAGTGCGAGTGGCAGCAATGGCAAAGAGGTCAATACGGAGTTGGAGTTGGCCGATGGCGTGCAGGGGATCCCGGTCGCAGAAGGTGAGGACGAGGACGAAGAGGCTTCGAGGAACACTTTTGCCGAAGACGATGATGACGGTACCTCAGATGACAAGGAAGTGAGTCGTTCCAGACGTACGAACGTATTCAGTGCATCGGCCTCAATGTCCTGGTCCATGAGCATGTTCCCGTTGTCGTCTTGGCTGTCCTCGACCTCGGCCACCCACAACGTCGAGCCGCCCCAGTGAACTACCGAGTCGCCGCTGCGCTGCTCGGCCCGACGCGGGTCCAGTTCGCGCAGCGTCACCTCCGCCCGGATCGCGCCGAATGGGCCGAACGTCGTGTTCCGCTCCGCCTTCCGGCGCGCGGTGCGTCGGTTTGGGGTCGGTTTGGGAGAGTTGGAGAGGAGGGATAATGAAAAGCTCTTGAAAGCCAGCACAGATGTCGGCGATGGCGATGGCGCTGGGACGATGACATGGTTCTGGCCAGAGCTTGGGCTCAGGCTCTGGTGGGAGAGCTGGTGCGTGCGGAGTATCGTACGTTTTCAGACGGACCGGCGTGGCGGCAGGGGCGGGACCAGCGGGAAGGAGGAACGTTTTTGCGCCTGGAGAAGGTTGGGTGGGCAGACGAGTTTGTCATTTCGATGAGGCGGGACGTATACGATAATTTCATCGTCGTCATCCTCGCCAATGTCTTCGCCTCAAATCCCGTAGGTCCCTTCTCAAATGTGGTTACGGCTGACTGATTTTCATCCTTCTGGATGCTGGTGGCAATACTAGAGGCTACTCAGACGGGAGGTATTAGGTGCGACAAGGGTGTGAGGAAAACATGATCTCTTCAAGGTTATCGATTTATGCTTGCAGTTGCGCGAGATTCGGCTGCGTGGATCACCGCCAAGGGATAAATGAAGTAAGTTATTAGGCATTGAAAACATTGGCGAAGACGGCGATAGAGACCCGGAAGTGGGATAGTACAGCAACACAAACAATGACTCCAGCACGCTTCGTGTTTGCTGCGTCGCTCGTGGACACCCGCGTAGACCGTGGCAGTCATGCTTCCCACGCACTTCCGAAATTTCGGGACACTCCCGGCCCGGCTTCGCACACGCCTGCCATATGAACGTATTGAGCACTGTTCTATTTGACCCAAAGGTCAGTTTCTTTCTGACAGCAGTCGATTCACTTGCTTTCCTTGCAATATACGGCCTCCGGTTCCGCATTTGAGCCTCTATGGGTGAATACTATGCTGTCGCTGCAACACTTTATACTTCTTTTGCTGGACGGACGCAATGGCTCAAATCGGAGAGTGTTCTACAGGTGTGTCCCTTGTTCAGCGAGACCCCGAACCCCCTCGTCGTGAGAAAACTCAACGTATTACTTGTATCAATTGAAGCACGCCTGAAAATTACCGGGAAACGTGTACTGTAGCTCGACAATGAGGTTCAACCTTCGGCGTGAGCGCTCTTCACCACATTCTCGAAACCCAAACACAAGGGGACTTTACCACCGACCAGCTGAATGCCCAGATGCTCGGGAAGCGCCTCGGGTACATCCGTGGCCTGCTTGACAGGCTGGACGCCTCTATCCTATCCGTAAACGAGGTGCGTCGCTGTGTGTATGCTAGAATGCCTTTATTACAATATGGATTTTCTTTCTTTTTTAGAGGGTCACCCCTGAATCTTCACGTCGAGAACCGTTCCTTCCTACCGTGTCGCGCCCGTCCCCATCCGTCACCCGAAACCCGATCTGCCAACGGTCCAATGCCTTGCACCACCCTCGCACGTCACGTCAGGTGTTCTCAACACTGAGAATGCGGAGGCCTCCGCAGCCGCAGCTGCAGCAGACGTCGACCTGCTCCTTGGCTCGGCCGACGAGCCCGGCACCTTTCTGCCGCCGGATCGGACGCTGTCTACGACCGGCTGGCGCAATACGGGGGGCGATGCGGCATCTGCCTCTGCGGTGCTGCAGCACAACAAGGCGATGCAGGCAGGCCAGCTGCGGTGGAATGTGGAGCACTTGTCCGGCACGCTGGCGGCGGACCAGAGATGTCGCGTCGTGGAGAAGGTGGGCGCGAACCAGGGGAGCGGCTATGCGATCGCCGCTGCAAGGCACTCAGAATGTCTGGCGATATGTTGCGATTGCGTTTTTGGTGATGCTCTTGTCATTCAGTTCACATGAGAGGCAATGGGATATGGGCGTTAGCGTCGTGACGAACCAGTTACTTTTTCCAATTATTGAGTGTGGGTCTCGGCGATTTCAACCTCTTGTTACCTGATGGCAAAGCGTTGGCGCCTTGCCTGTGACTTACTGGGCCATTATCGACTTGAAGCACGTCACATTACACTGACATCGCCAGATATTACTTGGGCGAGCCCTATGGGGTGGCGGGATTCACATTATGAATTCACCTTCATATCCATCCCTCCTCGTTGATCACGGAGTGTAATGAAGTCGACGTGGCTTGTATTTTCCGTATTTCTTGTCGTAGGGTTCAAAATACGAATTGTTCGATCATGGGGACCTGAGACGATGCGCTGGCCATCTGGCGAAAATGCCACAGACGAGACCGAATGCGTGTGACCAGTAAATGGGCCCGCCTCTGTCTCTCCCATGGTCGCGTTCCACACACGAATTGTTCGATCCCGAGACGATGCGGTGGCCATCTGGCCGATCCGGCGATTTTGAGTGCTGTCCAAGGACGGTTCTTGAGCGAGCATCGCTGCACAAAAAAAGGGGGATGAACGCACCCTCTTCCTGAAATTCGCGATGCTGAGGAACCCAGGCAAGTAGTGGGTCACTATCAAGTAAGGACGCGGGACGGGTTAATGGCCATCTTCGCACGAATTCAAGAACATTTACCCGTGCTACAAATCTTGCGCAGATACTGATAGAAGAATGTTTTGGAGGTCAGAGTGATGGGATAGAGCGAGCGTGCGGTTCGAGCGTAGGGAAACCTGCGGAATTCCGAATGCTCCCACAGTTGTCAAGGGTGTTGTCCCGGGGGCAATCACACTCTCGGTATTCTTGCGGCTACCTTCACGCGACCCATTGGTCTGTCTTGCAACGTCGATTACCGTGCGGAAAACTGGTGCCCATGCCATGACATCAGTTAGGAGCGTGCTCGTGTCAATGTTCCTCCCCCCTAGGTCCCCAGCTTCCGCAAGCGCGGACTCCGCGGAGTCATTCGCCAACGCACAGAAGTACGACAAAGTTTTATCGACGTCTGGACGAGGTTGACCTTCTTACTATGAGGGATTTTCGGCAGGTACCATCCATATTTTACTCACCAAGCACAGCGCCGAGCTTCTCAAAAATGCTCTTCTCCCTCTTGCCTTTCCCAGCTCCCAGATCAGTGCCAAGACACGCAAGCAAGACCTTCCCTCCCCCTCCCAGTTTAAGCCTCTCCGCTGCCGCTGTCGACCTGTCCTACACATCGCCGACCCTCGTCACCTGTGTTACCTCCACCTTTCAAAGTCTCTTGCCTCCGCGTGCGCACTGCGTTTGTCCCTTATATCTTATTTGGTGATACCCATCCCCGTCACCCGATATGCTCCCGGCTAGCCACATAGAGCGCACCGTGATGCTCTGTGTTGAACCACAGCATCCGGGCCAAGCGCCGTGGGATTCTCTGTCCAAGCAGTCGACGTCACCGTCGGTGGAGCAGGGGTGCGTATGTGCGCCTTCTTCCGGGGGATGGCAAGTCGCCCCTGGAGTTATTCCCGCTCCGCTTGAGCGCGCATGAACGACCCAATTTGCTCTTCGCCGTTGATCTGGTCGGTTTCCCGATATCCGAAGAGGAAGCACTCCTCGGTGAGCCCGCGTCTTCTCTGAGGGCGAGGGGCTACAACGTTCAGTCACAATCACCGTGTGACAGTCGTTCCCAAACCCTCTCTCGCAAGGATACGACGCCGGGTCGAGTGGAACGGAAGAGTGTTTGTTCCTGACGCAACCGTTTCCTTCGCGCAGGAACTGCGTGCTCGACCTTGACCCGCAGCGGTCACCAGCAGTGGGCCAAACAGGCAGCGAAATGCTGCCGGAACCCCTTTTGCTCCTACTATTACTACCCCGCGTATCTTATCGTCCGTCCCGGATAACTTGAGAGCGAACTTCTCTCACCCAACTTTCCTCTTACCTTCTCCTTTCACCTTTTGTGAACATTTCGGGTATATTTTGGAGTCGGAGATGTTCCCTGTTTGTGGACCTTGCTACGCAGCTGGCTCTTGAACTCACAGCTCCCTTCGACGTCCTCATTTTATTTCACTCACAATACTGTACCACATTTTCGCTCTTTCTTGCCTTTTTATCCTCCGACTTTCTCCGTCACGCTGACATGACATCAGCGTATAGATATTTGGCCTCCCTCCTTGCTGCTTCACGACAGACCTTTGCAATAAAACGTGCCTTCAACAAGCACTTTTTTTGTGAACACGGTCAAACTGCTCGACGCAGGACGTGGTTGCTCAAATCGCCTTCATACTTTGTTCCATTCAAGTTGACGTCCATTTCAGAGAACGCATCCTCTGTTTTACTGCCTATGATTTCCCGTCTGCGACGTGATTCAATTCCTGCCTCGCAAACCCGTGCTTAAGTCTCTTTAATTTGTCCGAAATTAAGATCCCTTTCTCACGCATTGGGGCCAGAGCCCTCCTTCGCGGCTCTTGGTCACAGAATGTCTCCTCCACCTCCGTGATGGGTCTCTGTTACACCACACCTTCTCAACGAAACCACGTTATCCCCCCGTGACTCGGAGAATCGCATTCCAGCCTCAGGTGAAATGATTCACGACGTAGTACGAATGTTTTTCTGGTGTTTCGCACCACCACAAACCCTCTCAGGGTGGCCCCCCTCGGGACCCCGGCGGGCTACCCAACGTCATGGTGCTCGATGTCGGCGAGAAAAAGTAAGTTGCGTTTGTCTTTTCCGTACTTCCATCCGAAATTCTTAACTTGGGCGATCATTCGGAAGGCTGCTCATTCACCCATACAGGGGGTGACTACAACGCTTGCCCCATGGAAGCGCATTCCTTTTTATGAGAACTCATACCTTGGCCCCCTCCTTCCCGGTCCCCATTTGCGGCCATTTGGACAAAAATCCGAAGTGGGCGAATCCTGCCGATCGCGTCTTGCAGCCGAGAGTTGCGGTTTTTGCGCCGTCCTTGACACTGATTTGAACCATCTTCTCCCACAGAAACAAGGCGACAACATGTGTGGTCGTCGCTATCGAAGACATCACATACTTGCAAAACCTGCCCTCAATTAATTCTTCAACCTCTCGGTCCTCTCCGCTAGTCTCTTGATGCCACAGTCAGGCATCAGTGTGTACATCTCAAAGTGACCATTTATGGACTACTATTCGTACAGAGCAAATTACGCTTTCGCGTTTTTTTGGTTGAGTATGCAATCAAGGTCAGATGTCGCGCTTTTTTTACTCGCTTTCGTTCCGTACAGTTTCGTCTACATCATCTTCTGATATTTGCGTCTTCCAAGGCGAGTTTGCGAAGTAGAAGGAGAGCAAGTGGATTGGGGGGGTGCTTTGTATGTTTGCACGGTTTCAATCCCTGGCGACAAGTCTGGCGAAGGTTTTTTTGCGGAAGCGCGGCCCTCCTTAGTAATTGTACAATACACAAGATAGACAGAATAGTGACAATTTCGTCCGCTTTATAATAATCGCACCTGGAGAGCAAGCAGAACTCCATCTATCATGCAACGTCTAATACGGTTTCTCATCCCGTTACGACTTCGCAATCCCGCAAGCAGATCTTTCTCCCACCTTTCCATTGCACCACCGCTCCCATGCAGCGGCGGCGGCTTGACCAAATCCGCGCGACATTCCGCTCGCCAAACGTCATCCTGACGAGCTTAGAGAAGCGCGCTGCGCCGTTTCCCACGCTCTTGCTCTTCAGACTAAGGGCGTGCGCGAGCTCGTGCACCGACTTGTGCGCGTGCCGCGCCATCAGCGGGAGCGAGAGCGTTGAAGCCCTCCCGAGATCCTCCACGAAACGCCGAATGTGTCCGACAACCGTCCCGAGGCTGACAGACGCGGCCGCCTGTCGGGCAGCTTTGCGCGCATTTTTGCCGCCCTTCTTCTTAAGCGTGAATGGGTCCGCGGCGGCGGCGATTCGCTCTAGCTCGCACAGACGCTTGCGCTCGGCTTTCTTCACGCAGTCGCGCTCCCATTCACCATGGAGTTCTGTAGAGATGTACCTGTCCCCCGTGCGTTTTGTGAAACAAGAACAGAACACGCGTAGAGGCACAAGGATGAGCAGGCGGGACCCAAGTTAACGAAGATGAATGTGGGGTCTCGGTAAACTGTCGATAAAGTCGTCGAGGACGACCTCGAACTCGCTGTTGTAGATGGCCCGGAAGATGGGGTTTCTCTGCTTGCGGTCCTTGGCGCAGAGGATATCGTCGCCTTTATCAAGAAAGTCCTGCGGTACCAGTGCATCAGCCATCGCTCGGAAAACGTAGTGAAGAAAACTCGCATACCTGTATCCGCGCTGTGACGCTGTCTTCATCGTCAATAATCCATGTTTAAGTTCAGATCGTCATCGAGCTCCTGTTCTTGGTCGAGCTCATATCCTTGACGAGCCGTCCAACGGTCCGACTGCAAAGTCGTTCAAGCATGCGGTGTTGTCGGGCAGGAACATGTCAACGCGGGTGGCCTCGATTTCGTTCATGAAGTCTGCATAATCAATCTCCAACTCGTCGGATGATTCATGTTCCAGGGATTCGAGAGTGTCAATTGAAATAAAGCCTGCAAAGCTGGGAATGGTAGGGATGCTGTTCCGAGGCGGGATCTTCAGCGACGACGCGGGCAGGGGGTGACTGCCGGTCTCGGAATTATTGGGCATTTTGACAGGAGCGATGAATGGCGAGATGAGATGATGGGAAGAGAAAAGAGTAGAAACACGAGGTGGGAAGGGAAGGACCGACAATTCGCGAGCTGGTGGCAGTCAGATATCATCCGAGATGGGCAGTCGGATCATGTGCTGGGCCGACGACTCCGAAATGGCCGAAAGTGGGTGGACTCGCGCTCAAGGGCCGTGGCGCCCTTACACCGCCTGGAGGACACAGACGAAGACGAAGATGGGGAGAGTGCGAGAGGCAGCAATGGCAAAATCGACGGACTTGGAGTTGGCCGATGGCGCACGGGGGATCCTAGCCGCAGAAGGCGAGGACAAGGAGGGCTTGAGAAACTCTTTTGCCGAAAACAATGATGGCGGTACCTAGATGACAAGGAAGTCATACCGAAGAGGTCATTCCAGGCGTACGAACACGGTCATCGCATCAGCCTCAATCTCCTGGTCCGCGAGCATGCCCCGTCGTCCTCCTCGCTGTCCTCGACCCCGGCCACCATCAATGTCGAGCCGCCCCGGTCAACGCCCGACCCGCCGCGGCGCCGCTTGACCCGCTGCGGGTCCACGCGCAGAGTCGCCTCAGCGCAGATCGTGCCGAATAAGCCGAACATAGTGTTACGCTCCGCCTTCCGGCGCGGCCATCGCGCGTAACGCGTCGGTTTAGGAGAGCTGGAGAGGAGGGAGAATGAAGCTAACACAGGTGCTGGTGCTGGCGATGGCGCTGGGACGACGACGTCTCTTGGAACTGGTTCTGACCAGAGCTTAAGGTCGGGCTCTGGTGAGAGCGCCAGGGCATGCGGGACATCGTACGTTTTCCGATGGACCAGCGCAGCAACAGGGACAGGGCGGGCGAGAGGAGGAGTTTTTCCGTCTGGAGAGGATTGGGTGGGGGTAGAAGCGAGTTTGCCATTTCGGGGATGAGTTACGACGTACACAATGATTTCGACATCTTCCTCGCACGAGCCAATGTCTTCACACAGGGTACCAGTGCCAGGATGCTCCGCTGCGATGTCATGAGTAGAGTGGACGAGTCTTGCACAGGTGATGGCTTGTTATCAATATAGAAGTCAGTGGGTCCCTCCTTGGTCGTGGTTACGGCTGACTGGGTTTCCTCCTTCTGGACTCTTGTAGTGATACTAGCGATCGCGGCGACTGGAGGTGCAGTTTTCGGAAGCTCCCCTTCGTCTGATAAAGATTCTGACGGTTGAGGGCCGCATTTTCACCATGGAAAATCCGAGAGACGTGCTCGACAGTGGGAACATGGCTGGCTTCTCGCTCACTTACAGTAAATCCGAAAAAGTGTCAACACTAAGCCCACGGCAACAAAAAAAAAAGAGGACGGACCCGCTTCTTCGGCTACGGGCACTCTACGGGCTTGGATGTTTCTTCATCTCTTAAAAGAGGGTCGGCGTTTGTTGGGACCGCACGAATGCGATGGGCTTGAGGAATGGGCGGTCTTTATAGAGCAGTTGGGATAGGGACGCGTTCCCACTGCGTAGTTTCGACTCAAGATAGGCCTGCCCATAATCAAAGCCGAACCCTCGTCCTTTTCCCGCGCGTTTGTATCCCCTTGGACGCGCCGCGAGTTGTCCCTGAGGTCTTCAGTACGCCGACCATGAAGTACATGCGCCATGAAGGAGGGTCGGACGTACGAAAAGGAAGTGACTCAACGACAAAATCGCCGTCGATCTCGTCCATCGCCACATAGCCCAATCCGCCCCTCCGTCCACGACCGCGACCGCCACTGCCACTGCCACGACCGAAGCCTCTACCCACGTAATAGCCACGACCCCCACCTCGACCACGTTGCTTTTGGCCCGTCACAACCCCGTGCTCGAAAGAAAGGCCGGTGCCACTGATCTTCCTTCAAGTTCTGAGCGTTGCCTGGCTCTGTTTGACCGTGTCAGAGGTTGGATGCGAAGGGATGACAGTAGTAGCTGTAGGGAAAGGCTGCAGATTGAGAACGTCGATAGATTAGGGATGAAATAGTGATCCCATGGGCGGCGGTCTCTATTGGCGGAATACTGGTGGAATCCAGTCACGCTTCCGATGGAGTACTTGGTGTGCGGCACAGCCACCACGGTTACAGTATCCTTGCAGCCAAAATATCCACTTCTTTCTACGTTCCGTAATTATGACAGTCAAAAGAATCGGTCATCTACGACTGGGTTAAACCTCGTCCGCCTTGTCCGGCGTCTCGAAAAATCTATCAACGGCCGACTGGGGTATGGGACGCAGCTCGACGCGATCCCTCAAATCGGAGAGTGTGCAATAGGTGCGTCCATGTTCAGCGAGATCCCTACCCCTCTCGTATAGTTTGTAGCAACTGGAGCACGCCCGAAAATTGCTGGGAAACGTGGAGCAAGACAACGGGATTCAACCTTCGGCATGAGTGCTCGTCACCACAATCTCGAAGCCCAAACACAAGAAGACCTTGACGCCGACTGGCTGAACGCTCAGAAAGCTCGTGAAGCGCCTCGCGGACATCCGCGGACTGCTGGACAGGCCAGACACGTCTATGCTCTCTGTGAACGAGGTGCGTCGCCTTTGTATAGGCTAGAAGGCCTTTACCGATCTCCCTTCATTTTTAGAGGGTCGCTCCTGAAAGGCTTGAACATCATGAACCCTCGCGTCTAGGGCCTTTCCCTCCTACCGTGTCGCGCCCGTTCCCATCCGTCACCCGAAAACCTGATCTGCCAACGGTCCAACGCCTTGCACCACCCTCACACGTCACATCGGGTTTTCTCACCACTGGGGCTTCCGCCCCGCAGCTGCAGCAGACGTCGACCTGCTCCTTAGCTCGGCCCACGAGCCCAGCGCCTTTCTGCTGCCGGATCGGACGCCGTCTACGACCGGCGGGCGCAATACGGGGGGCGACGCGGCGTCTGCCTCTGCGGTGCTGCAGCACAGCGCAGCGCTGCAGGAGGAGCTGGCGGCGCACGTGGCAGGCCAGCTGCGGCGGAATGCGGAACACTTCTCCCGGCGCGCTGGCGGCGGACCAGAGGGGGTGCGTCGCGTCGCGGAGGAGAAGGTGCGCGCGAACCATGAGGTGATGAAGCGGGAGCGGGAGTGGCTGTGCGATCGCCGCTGGAAGGCACTCAGAACGACGTGTATGGCGATATCGAACCATCGCGATTGCGGTTTTGGTGACGCTCTTTGTCATTCGGTTCACGTGAGAGGCGATAGGAGATGGGCATTGGCGTCGTGATGAACCAGTTATTTTTTCCAGTGATTGAGTGTGGTGTCGACGCCTTGCCTGTGACTTACTGAGTTGTCAGCGTGTACTGCATCAATGAGCTATTATCAGCTTGAAGCATGTAACATTACACTTCAAATCGCCTAAAGAAAATCCATAGCGACTCTATCTAGGTGTTAATAACTTAATACAAATAGTCCAACTCTGCCCATGTACGAAAGTCAACAGATCGAGACCAGTTTCGTCGCCAACAACCCAGATATTACTTGAGCGATGAAGATGCACCCTATGTGGTAGCGGTATCCACATTGGGAATTCACCTTCACTATCACATATCCATCCCTCCTCGTTGATCACGGAATGGCCAGCGAAGCCGATGTGGCTTCTATTTTCCGTATTTCCTGTCGTAGCGTTGTACGAGATCGAAAGCACGTGCGTGGGTAAACCAGAGGGTGGATATAGGAAGGAGAGGGGCTAGGAAAAGTTGCCCAAGATCTAAAGCCGAGACGAGACGCGAGAACGATGCAGATCACAGAACAAGTCTTGATAGCTTTCGCAGATCACGGGAGCAAGGTGAAACCGGAACGCGTACGAAACGGTCGACACGCGCACGGATTCGGTCGAGGGGGAGAAGGGAGGCAAGACGAAGGAGGCAAAGGTTGGAAACGTAGGAAGGAAGAGAGCGGAGTCGAGGAGGGCGAAGAGAGGAGGTCGGAAAGGGCGGAAGCGAGAGGCTTCGGGAAGCGCGAGACGGTCGCGCGAAGCCGAACGAGTCTGGGGGAGAGTCGGAGGAGACGAGTCGAACGAGAGGAAGAAGTCTTCTACGAAGGTCAGAGTGACGATCGCGAAGAAAGGACCTAGAGTTGAGAAGAGAAAGTTAGTAGGACAAAGTCGCGAATAAGAGAAGAGAGTCGATCTTGAAGCAGGAGAGGAGAGACAAATGTGAAAAGAGAACGACGAGTCGGGTGCCCTTTTACTTATGCCTGTCCTCGAAAAGTCGTCGAAATCACACGAGCGAGAGATAAGACGGGGGGAATCGACTATGACATTGAGAACGCACAATTCGAGGCCTTTATACATCCGGTCGGTACCTAAGGCGAAACAAAGTCGTAAAGTTGTGATGGAGAAGTGTAAAGTGGGTGAAAGGTAAACGAAAGGTCGAAGGTGGGGAGTGTGTCGACGGGTGAAAACACGAGGTAAACGCGAAGCGGAAACACGAGTAGCAGTAAAAGTAGTGGTGTCTGTGAACTGAGGCGCATGGACGAACGACAGCGCCGAAGATATTGACGACGCGCACTACAAGTACAAAGAGCGGTCAGAAAGAGGTAAGTAAAATTCAAAGAAACAAGGGGCGCGCCTGTGCCCGAGGTAGAGAGCGCGAACTAGAAAGATCCAACAAAAGAACGGGTTTGAGAGGCGACGACGTGAAGTCAATGGGCCGAGGGTGAAGACATGAGCGGTGCAATGGAGATGGCGAAAGAAAGGCGGATGGAGGGTGAATGGAACGTTTGAGGCCGTCGGCGTCGCAGTTAGAGGACTTCAGGATGGACTTGACCCTTACTGGTAAGGTGCGAACGGCCGAGCGGCGTCCGGCAATGGCGGGAGAGATGGGGGCACAACGAGGCAAGGAACGACAAGTCTAGGGAGGAGATGGAGAGAGGTAAGAGGGAATGAGACGAGACGAAGCGAATAAGGACCAGTGAACGAGTTGGTGGCGATGGCCGAGATGAGGTGACGACTCAGCGACGAAAGGAAAGGGCCGAGCTACCGTTACAGCGTTCAACATACCATACGAAATGCATGGGAGTACGAGACGATGCGCTGGCCATCTGGCGAGAATGCCACAGACCAGTGTGACCAGTAAATGGGCCCGCCTCTGGCTCTCCCGTGGTGGTGTTCCACACACGAATTGTTCAATCGCCCGAGCCTGAGACGATGTGCTGGCCGTCTGGCCGATCCGGTGATTTGAGTGCTGTCCAAGGATGGTTCTTGAGCGAGCATCGCTGCACAAAAAAAGGGGATCGACGCACCCCCCTTCTTGAAATTCGCAATCCTGAGGAACCCGGGCGGGAGACAGCTGGAGTAGTGGGTGGCTATCAAGTAGGCACGGGTTAATGGCCCATCTACCCACGAATTCAAGAACATTTACCTGTGCTTCAAATCTTGCGCAGCGGCCGTACTGGATAGAAGAGTGTTCTGGAGGTCAGAGTGATGGGGGATAGAGTGAGCGTGCAGTTCGAGCGTCTAGGGATCCACGTAACGCCCAACCCCACGCTGTGCAATTCCGATTTCCGAATGCTCCCACAATTGTCAAGGGTGTTGTCCGCTGAGCGGCAGGCTGGGATTAATTTCAACTACTTTATTCTTACTCCTCCTTCTAATCCACTTTCTCGGAGAGCAGACATTGATATGAGATTAATAACTATCCCTCTTCTCGTCGCCAGCGCTGGTCTCGGCAAGTCCTTCCTATCATATCAATCAGGGGCCAACTCACACTCCGTCGTTACCCGTCGTTTTCGACTCTTGCAGCGAGCCCGCTGTCATGATTACCCAAAAGATGTCTCCCTCATCCGCCTAGGGCACGCTGTAGCGGACGCGGGACCAGCCCCTGCCCACGGTTTCTCCGACGGTCGGCCGAAGCCCAATCCGCCATCTCTGCAAGAACATGCAGAAGGCCGTGAAAGGTACTGTTTCGCGTCTGCTAGTGTTCATCGGGATCGGAGGGCCCTCTTTGGCCGTCATTGCGCCCATTCCCGAGGGCGGCCCAACACGCAACCAGACTACCATCAATAGTCAAGCTAGTCAAGTGTCGCATAAGTTCGCCGCGTTCCCTGTTATTGAGACGTTCGCGCCCGTTCCAGGTGGACCACGGGCTGGTTGCAACCGCTTCACCATATTGCCTATACCGTACCTGGTGTACTAGCCTCAAGAGGACCTTGATTCAATGGCCGGGTTGGGCATACCGTCGCCTTTTTTCTCGGTGTGTTATTTTGATGTTATCTTGGCTGGTACTGACGACCTCGTTCTGATCGCGGTAAGGTGTGGGATCGACATCCTGGCGTCCTGGTGCACCTGTTCCGGGTCCTGACGGTGTTGCTCAGCCGTGCCCTTCGCGGCGGCCCTATTCCAATCGGTGCGCGTTTTCACTCTTGTGGGACAGGATCGCTGGTGTTGGGCTGCGATCTAGAGGATGTGGATTAACGTCGGTGCGTAATGGCCTTTGATTTCGTTCTGCGTCATTCACACTCTCGGCAGCGTTCTTGTGGCCACCCTCACGCGACCAATTGATCTGTCTTACAGTGTCGATTACTTTCCGGGAGTAATCCTTGCCAATGACACCGGCTAAGAACGTGCTCGCCGCAATGCTCCTCGCAGCCGTGGGCCTTCCCAGTCCCCAGCTTCCGCAAGCACGGAGCCGTTCATCACAGAAGTACAACAAGTTTTATCAAGGTCTGGGCAATCGAGAACTCTACCATCACCTTGGCCTTCTCCTTCCTGATTCCCGTTCGCGGCCGTTCGGACAAAGAATCCGAAGTGGGCACATCCTGTCGATCGCGTCCCGCAGTCAAGAGCTGCGGTTTCTGCGGCGTCCTCGAATCGTACCATCCTCTCCCAAAAGAAACAAGGCAACAATATGTGTAGTCGTCGCTGTCCATACTTGCAAAATCCGCCCTCAACCAACCCTTCAACCCCCCGGTTCAAGTCCTCTCCGCCAGTTCTCTTGATGCGACAGTGGGTCAGGCAACAATGTGACTGTGTACGGGCAACCATTCGTACTGTACAGAGTAAAGTACGGCTATCGCGTTTTTCGATCAAAGTAAGATGTCGCGCTTTTTTACTCGCCTCACGTCGTACGGCTCCATCTACATCACCTTCTGAAATTTGCGTCTTCCGAGGCGAGTTTGTGGAGTGAAAGGAGGGTAAGTAGACCGGGGGGTGCTTTGTATGTTTGCACGCTTTCGATTTCGATTTCGAAGAACGTTTTCTTTGCAGACTCGGAAGGGCGGCCCCTCTTCATGCACAAGAATAGTGACCATTTCGTCTGAGTCCTACCTCCTCCCCTACAAGTGAATTGCTATAGAGCCATTGATTATGCAATATCCCGCTACGAATGCTCTGAAATCCAGCGCCCGCGTGGCAATGCCACGCAAGGAAAGGTATCGAGCTCAACATTCGCGTTATTTTTGGTGCTACTTGCCAATCAGAAATAAAATCGTCATATCCAAGGTCATATCCCAGTGATTCGTGAGGTACTACGACTTTGCCATCCCGCGGGGGGATCTTTCTCCCCGCCTTTCCCTTCCCTTTCTACTGCACCACCGCTGCCACGCGGGGGCGGCGGCTTGACCAAAATCCATGCGACATTCCGCTGCCTAGCGTCGTCTCGATGGGCCTAGTAAAGCGAGGCCGCGTCCTTTCCCTCACTTTGGTTCTTCAGACTGAAGGCGTGTGCACCCGAGAGCACCGAATTGCGCGCGTGCCGTGCCGTCAGCGGGAGCGGGAGCGTTGGAGCGCTCCCGAGATCTTGCACGAAGCGCCGAATGTGTCCGACGACCGTCTGACGGACGCCGCCGCCTGTCGGGTTGCTTTGTGCGCCTTTTTGCCGCACCCCTTCTTCGGCGTGAATGGGTCCACGACGGCGACGGCGTCGGTGATTCGCTCTAGCTCGCGCAGACGCTTGCGCGCTCAGCTTCCTTCGCTCCAATTGATCGTGGAGTTCCGCAGAGATGTACTTGTCCCTCTTGCGTTCTGTGAAAACAAGAACAGAATGTGCGAGGATGAGCGAGCGGGACTGCTGTTAACGAAGATGTATGTGGGGTCGAGGTGAACAGCCGAGAAGTCGTCGAGGTCGACCTTGAACTTGCCGTTGTGGACGGCCCGGAAGATGCGTTTCTCTGCTCGCGATATCCTTGGCACGGAGGATAGCGTCGTTTTCATCAACGAAGTCCTGCGGTACCAGTGTATCAGCCATTGCTCAGCAAACGCAGTGGAAGGAAACTCGCGTACCTGTATCCGCGCAATGATTCTGTCTTCGTCCCCAATGTCCGAATCCAAGTCCAAGCTCCGATCTTCATCGAGCGCCTGCTCTTGGTCAAGCTCTTCCCGCATCATATCCTTGATGGGTAGTCCAACAGTCCGACCGCAAAGTCCTTCAAGGTGTGGCGCGTCGCCGGGCAGGCACATGCCAGCGCGGGTGACTCGGAGGACGAGGCGAGGATTGGAGGACGCGGATGAAGACGAAGAAGAGTGCGAGAGTGCGGGTAGCAGCAATGGCAAAGCGGTCGACGCTGAGTTGGAGTTGGCCGATGGTGTGTGGGGGACCCCAGCCGCAGACGGCGAGGACGAGGCTTCGAGGAGCTCTTTTGCCGAAGACGATGATGATGGTAGCTCAGATGACAGGGAAGTGACGCGGAAGAGGGCATTCCAGGCGTACAAACACAGTCATTGCATCGGCCCCAATCTCCTGGTCCACGAGCATGCCCCCGTCGTCGCCCTCCTCGCCGTCCTCGACCTCGGCCACCCCAACGTCGAGCCGCCCCAGTCAACATCCGAATCGCCCCGGCGCTGCCCGGCCCGACGCGGGTGCAGTTCGCGCAGCATCGCCGCCGCGTGGATCGCACCAGGTGAGACGAACATCGTGTTCCGCTCCACCTTCTGGAGGGTGGTGCGCCGCGGCCATCACGCGCGATGCCTCGGCTTAGAAGAGCTGGAGAGGAGGGAGACGGAAATTTTCTCGAAAGCCAGCGTAGGCACCGCAAAGAAGATCCTTATTCGTCATTTCCGAGTCTCTCCTGCCGGCGATGGCGCTGGAACAATGACGTCTTTTGGGACTGCTAGCCAGAGCTTGGGCTCAGGTGGGAGAGCCGGTGCGTGTGGAGTATTTCCTGACGCACAGACGCAGCGACAGGGACAGTGTAGAGGGGAGGAGGTAGCGTCTTTGCGTCTGGAGGAGAAGATCGGGTGTGGGCAGAAGCGAGTGTGCCATTTCGGGGATGGAGCCTATGAGACGCGACGTACTATGCCTAATCACTCATTCGGACGCGATCACTGAGTCAAACACATCGATTTTCTCACTCGCCTCTGGCTCAATCCCCACCAAATTAAATACACAGTGTCTAGTACTACTCTTTAATGCACTCGAACTTTTTTTTTGTTAAAATCTGGTTGTGTTGTGAAGTTAGAAAAAAGACCCCATGTCACGCTTGCCGACCAACGCCGTGTCGGGGTTCAATTTAGTGGCTGACTACTTTCCGAAGTGGAGGGAAGTGCACGTGAGTGGTCTTGCCCCTTCAGTCGAGTGGAGTTCCAAATCTTCCAAAATGGGACTCTGACTAAGCGTAACCGTCTGACTCAGTGATCGCGTCCGAATGAGTGATTAGGCATAGTATACGTGATAGCAGTTGCGATAGTTCAGAGTCCGATGCAGTACAATTTGGTTCGCGTCCAACAACACAGCGCACTGAGCTACCGCCAACCATTGCGCGGTTACAGTACCTACTTGCAGCCAAATATTCCCTTCGTTCTACTTTCCGTAATTATGACAGTCAAGAATCGGTCGTCCTTGACAGGATAAACCTCGTCCGGCGTCTCCATAAATCCATCAACGAGGTCGACTGAGGTACGGGACGCAGCTTACTGCAATAGTTCAAATCGGAGACGGTGCTACAGGTGCGTCCCTTGTTCAGCGAGACCACTACCCCCCTCGTCTTGAGAAAGCTCAATGTATAAGTTTGCAGTAATTGAAGCACGCCCGACAATTGCTGGGAAACGTGGAGTAAGACTACCTTTGTCGTGGGTACTCTTCACCACATTGTCCCAAACACAACGGGACCTTAACGTTGACCAGCTGAATGCTCAGAAAGCTCGTGAATTGCCTCGAGGACATCCACGGCCTGCTGGACAGGCTAGGCGCGTCTGTGAACGAGGTGCGTCCCTTTCTCTACGCTAGAAGGCCTTTACTGATTTCCCTTCCTTTTTAGAGGGTCGCTCCTGAAGGCCTGAACCCTCGCGTCTAGAACGTTTCCTTCCTACCTTACCGTGCCCGTCCCCATGCGTCCCCCCCAAACCCGATCTGCCGACGGTCCAACGCCTTGCACAATCATCACACGTCACATCGAGGCTTCTCAACACTGAGGATGTGGAGGCCCCCGTAGCTGCAGCAGACGCGGACCTGCTCCTTGGCTCGACTGACGAGTCGGTCCGCCCCTTTCTGCCGCCGGATCGGACACCGTCTACAACCGGGACGCATAGCACAGGGGGCGACACGGCGTCTGAACCTGTGCTGCTGCAGCGCAGGACTTCGTTGCAGGTAGAGCTGGCTGTGCAGCCAGCACAAATGGCAGGCCAGCTACGGCGGAACGCGGAGCACGTCTCCGGCGCGCTGGCAGCGGGGGAGAAGGCTGGCGCGAACCTGGATGTGATGAAGCGGGAAGGCACTCGGAACAACGCGCTACGATGACAAGCATCGTCGTTGTTGCGATTGCGTTTTTGGTCGTGTTCTTTGTCATTTGGTTCAGATGGGGCGATGGAAGCCAGTCGTTGGCGTTGTCATAAACCAGTTACCTTTTCCGGTTACTACTATTGAATGTGTGTGTCGGCGATTTTATCGCTTGACGAACGCACGTTACTTGGTGGCAAAGCGTCGACACCTTGCCATAACTTGCTGGGTTGTCGGCGCGTACTGCCTCGCTGAGCAATTCTCAACTTGAAGCACGACACATTACAGTTCGGATAGCCTAAAGAAAATCCACGGATTACTATAGCGGTTCTATATAGGTGTTAATACAAGTAGTCCAACTCTGCCCGTGTACGAAAGTCGACAGATCGAGGCGGGTTTCGTATTCGCCGCCAACCCAGATATTACTTGGGCGATGAAGATGTATCCTCTGTGGTGGCGGGATCCACATTAGAAGTTCACGGTTACTACCATATATCCATCCATCCTCGTTGACAACGGAGTGGTCAGTGAAGTCGACGTGGCTTGTAGTTTCTGTATTTCTTGTCGTGGAGTTCAACATACGAATTGATCCATCGTCTGAGCCTGACACGATCCGCTGGCCATCTGGCGAGGATGCCACAGACTTGACCCAATGACCAGTAAATGGGCCCGCCTCTGTGTCTCCCGTAGTCGCGTTCCACACACGGATTGTTCGATCGTCCGAGCCTGACACGATCCGCTGGCCATCTGGCGAGAATGCCACAGACGAGACTGAATCCGTGTGACCAGTAAATGGGCCCGCCTCTGTGTCTCCCGTAGTCGCGTTCCACACACGAATTGTTCGATCGGAAGAGCCTGACACGATCCGCTGGCCATCTGGCGAGAATGCCACAGACAAGACCAAATGCGTGGGACCAGTAAATGGGCCCGCCTCTGTGTCTCCCGTAGTCGCGTTCCACACACGAATTGTTCGATCCTCCGAGCCTGACACGATCCGCTGGCCATCTGACGAGAATGCCACAGACCTGACCGAATGCGTGTGACCAGTAAATGGGCCCGCCTCTGTGTCTCCCGTAGTCGCGTTCCACACACGAATTGTGAGATCGTCCGAGCCTGACACGATCCGCTGGCCATCTGACGAGAATGCCACAGACAAGACCGAATTCGTGTGACCAGTAAATGGGCCCGCCTCTGTGTCTCCCGTAGTCGCGTTCCACACACGAATTGTGAGATCGTCCGAGCCTGACACGATCCGCTGGCCATCTGGCGAGAATGCCACAGACAAGACTGAATACGTGTGACCGGTCAATGGGCCCGCCTCTGTGTCTCCCGTAGCCGCGTTCCACACACGAAGTGTTCCATCGTGCGAGCCTGACACGATCCGCTGGCCATCTGGCGAGAATTCCACAGACGTGACCCGAGACGTGTGACCAGTAAATGGGCCCGCATCTGCGTCTCCCGTAGTCGCGTTCCACACACGAATTCCATCGTCCGAGCCTGAGACGATCCGCTGGCCATCTGGCGAGAATGCCACAGACGTGACCCGAAACGTGTGACCAGTAAATGGGCCCGCCTCTGTGTCTCCCGTTGTCGCGTTCCACACACGAATTGTTCGATCGGAAGAGCCTGACACGATCCGCTGGCCATCTGGCGAGAATGCCACAGATGTGACCCGAGACGTGTGACCAGTAAATGGGCCCGCCTCTGTGTCTCCCGTAGTTGCGTTCCACACACGAATTGTTCGATCGAAAGAGCTTGACACGATCCGCTGGCCATCTGGCGAGAATGCCACAGACCTGACCCAATCCGTGTGACCAGTAAATGGGCCCGCCTCTGTGTCTCCCGTAGTCGCGTTCCACACACGAATTGTTCGATCGGAAGAGCCTGACACGATCCGCTGGCCATCTGGCGAGAATGCCACAGACAAGAGCGAAGACGTGTGACCAGTAAATGGGCCCGCCTCTGTGTCTCCTGTAGTCGCGTTCCACACACGAATTGTTCGATCAAAAGAGCTTGACACGATCCGCTGGCCATCTGGCGAATATGCCGCAGACGTGACCCAATGCGTGTGACCAGTAAATGGTCCCGCCTCTGTGTCTCCCGTAGTCGCGTTCCACACACGAATTGTGAGATCGTCCGAGCCTGACACGATCCGCTGGCCATCTGACGAGAATGCCACAGACGAGACTGAATCCGTGTGACCAGTAAATGGGCCCGCCTCTGTGTCTCCCGTAGTCGCGTTCCACACACGAATTGTTCGATCCTCCGAGCCTGACACGACCCGCTGGCCATCTGGCGAGAATGCCACAGACCTGACCCAATCCGTGTGACCAGTAAATGGGCCCGTCTCTGTGTCTCCCGTAGTCGCGTTCCACACACGAATTGTTCCATCGTTCGAACCTGACACGATCCGCTGGCCATACGGTGAGATTGCAATCGAAAGGACTTCACCCCCAACGTCTCGAATCACCATCTCCGAAGATGGCCAATGAGATAATCGACCATGTTCCACTCGTAATGTTCGAAGAAATGAGCCGGAATAATGTGCAGAGACAGGAGAACAAGACGGCGTAAATGGTAGAGCAGAAAGATAGACGTGGGGAGCGCTCTTTGCCATCGTCATCCCGAAATACCGTATAAATACAGAGGCATCATTGACGAACAACCTGAAGTTCTCTAGTTCTGTTTGAGAAACCTGTTGCGATCGTAGTTATTAGTTGTTTGCCTTCCTCATCGAATCAACACTCGCACTCACATCTTGACCAGAAGCTAACCACTTGTTCAGAGCCGAGCACGCTGCCGAAGCAAGACCCAGATCGCTTGTCAAGCTAAGGGCCTCCAACCAAAACAGAAGTTTCTTCTCGAACAAAGTTCGAAGTTTTCCGAAAAGATCGTTTTCGAAACCAATATGTTCCATATGATCGTCCCAGAAGCGACACGCGTACAATAGAGCAAGTGGGATGTGTTTTTCAACGCGGGAGCTAAGGTCTGTGACATCTTTGTTGGCAAGATACGACGTTTCGAGCTTGCAGATGTTGAATTTGAGGTCTTTGAGCAGTAGACTGAGACAGGAATGGGCCAATTGATGGTGAGCGTCACGAAGGCTCACATAAAAGTTTTCACCGCTCTTCACTTCATTTGTGAGGAAATCGCGGAACGATGTATGAAGAGGAATGATGGGAAGGTTTTCATCAGATGAATTGACGTTGCTCAACAATGAGCCAAGGCGACGGAGCAATGTAACAATGGTATCACTGTCGTCGTCGCCGTCCTCATGAGAGGCGTATTGTTGCAGAGTCTTGTGCAGACTGGTCAGGGAGCGGATGCTGAGGGGTTCGAATGAAGCAATGAGTTGTCCCAAAACTGAGCGAATAAGTAGCCGTGAGTTTTCGTGAGTGAAGTATCCTTCGAGGACTTCCTTGTACAACTTGTCCAAGGGATCTTGTCCGCGGCGATCCTCGGTAAGTTTCAAAAGATGTTTTATGCACTTTAACTTGCTCGAGCCAAACACGTCGGGAGGGTTCAAGATGTATCCACATGCGACCGCTGCCCACTGAAACAATCCCTCTGCCCTTTTTGTCAGTTCATCGCCATAAATATTGAATACGTCTGGAGGAAGCCTCTTCTGAAGCAACGCGAGAATATCGCCATGTATCGTAGCAGCCAGCTCAGGATCGTTCATGTATTTGATTTTAACGTGGGCCAACCCGTGTCCGACGAACGCAGACTCGATGAAGTGCTCAGGTCGCGAGGTGAGGAGCATACGGAAATTTGATGGCAGTTTAGAAACGGCTTTAGCAAGAAATTTGTGTAAGCCGCTTTCATCCCCACACTCGTCCAAGGCATCAATTACGACAACAATAGGGCCAACAATGTGCAGATCCTTGAGCGGCGCCAGGATAAGGGATTCGAACAGGGTACCGTAGTCACGTGTTCCAGCTCGAAGAGAAGAGTTGTCCTTTACGGCCCTTCCCAGCGCGGCTTTGAACGAAGGATAGCGGTCGGAGAGATCGCGAGCGAGAGTCGTGAAGAGGTGATAAGCCTCCCGTTTGGATTGCTCTTTCCGCAAAAAGATAAACGATGACGTAAGACGATGGATTTTGTTGAAGCGACGTGCGATCTCGTGCGCAATCGATGATTTTCCAGTGCCTGCTTGCCCGAAAAGAACGAGACAACGCTCCGAAGCGGGATCGTTCACCCAATTGTCGATGAAGTCCAGAAACGCTGTGCGTGTTCCCGTAAGACAGCCCTTGTCGGGCGTGAATCGCGAGCCAGGCCCGTATGGTATTTCTCTGATTTTAGCATCTAGCTCTGTGACAATCGTCAGACAGATGACCGTCGAGGTAGGGTGACAACGTACCGGCGTCGGACACCTGGTTAGACACCCACTTTAGCTGGGTAGCCATCCCGTCGAGCTGACTCGAAATCCTGCCGATATCGGCCGATATTATTCCCACGTCATCCAGAATTTGGAGCGCGGTTATCTCTGTGGTAATCGTAGCCTCGTCCAAGAAAGTCTTTCGTTGGTCGAGAAGGGTGGCGCGGAAGTCCTCGATTTTCTTGTCGACTTGGTTGCCAGTATTCTTCAATGTCCGCTTCCCTGAAAAACTGCATGTTTACGTCGGCCGACTGAAATGGGTAAAGATTACGTACAGAATTGCGAATCGTTTGCGTATGATCGGATAAAGTCGCAGCAATTACAGACATGCTGCAACATGAGCGTAAGGATTTGTGCCTGCCTCGAATCACGTCGGATCGCCTTGAAACGGTCTTCCTGGTTTGCGAAATCAAACGCATCATGTATGGCGGCAAGTAACGTTTGGACGTTGTCGTCGCGTTGAAACTGTTCTAGGAGGGTCTAACACATTGCATAAGTATTTTAATCGGACAATAGCGCAGATAGCTCACCTTGGGGATCGCAGAAAGTAGACCATGTGCCATCTTCGCAATCGGGTGGAGCTGAGGACGACATTCGGCTCGGTCAAGGATCGGCAAAAAAAAGGACGTCGTGGCGCACTTCTGCAACTGGGCCCAACGTATCCACCACCCACTTGATCCTCACGAGAGCACCTTCCCATTTATTCGAGAGATTAATTGATGTCATAGCCCCGTCGGCGTCACGGAGAGCATTCTCGGCAGGTGATACAACGACCTTTAAGTAGAGCGTAACCTGTTGGTTCGACTGTCCAGACTGTTCGTCGTGGTTGGTGAGGACATAAGGGACTTCTACACCAAAGATGTTCAGCTAGTCATGTAAATAAGGTTTCTAATAAGATACGTACCCGTTTGTGTTTCGACGGGTATTGTTGTTTCGTGCGTTCCGATGACGACATCGGCGTGGAAGCGCCGCTTCTCATAAAGACGTAGTATGAGATGTGAAGACCGTTGTGTAGAACTGAACCGAACTTTTAGCAAAAAAATAAGACAGAAAGAAAAGTCCTACAAGATGCCAAGCGGCTGGTTCCAGTGCACCGTCGGACCATCAATCCGGCCGCTTTTCGTCTTCTTCGTTGTCGTATCATGGGTTATAGTGACATAGAAGGACCTCTTCAGGCCTCGCCGTTTCTTGATACTTGGGAGATTGTGCGCCCGGAGGACTAACAAAGGGTATAAACGACTATCAAGGCATCAACGAGCTAGTATTCCAGTACATACCAGTCACCTCAACACGGGATAGGCTTCCCTGCGATTCGGCGATTCGAGTGCTGTCCAAGGACTATTGAGCGAGCATCGCTACACAAAAAGAAAGGGATTGACGCACCTTCTTCCTGAAATTCGCGATCCTGAGGGGCCTGGGCTGGAGTAGTGGGTTACTATCAAGAATGTCACAGCTAAATGGTCATCTGCGCACGAATTCGAAACCATTTCCCCGTGCTCCAAATCTTGCGCAGCGGCCATACTGGATAGAAGAGTGTTTTGGAGGCTAGAGTGATGGGGGATAGAGTGAGGTGCGGTTCGAGCGTTTAGGTGTCCACGAGCTGTCCACGATAACGCCCAACCCACGCTGAATGCTCCCACAGCTGTCAAGGGTGTTGTCCACTGGCGGGCTGGGAATAAATTCAATTATGTAAAAGAAGGCAGGGTTGCACAATCTCCGTTATCTATCGGCATAACATCGGTACCTCCGCCAGCTCTTTTTTTTTCACATTCACGAAACGCTGCGCTCTCAGCCTTAATGACTTGTTTGGCATTCCCTATAAATTTGGGTCTCAAATGGACTTAGAGTGAACAGGTGCGGTGCAGTTAAGGCCTTGGTTAAGGCGGCCTACAGGCGTCATCTTGCTGACTGAACTTAGCTTGATTAAGGTTCTGTGCAGCTGCTCATAGCGCTCATCGATGATGCATGATGGACGGAGACCCTTTGCCGTGAGCCAGATACTCCTATACTCCTCACTCCTACTCCTCCCTTCTAAACCACACTCTCGGCAACAGACATTGATATGAGATGCACAACTATCCCTTCTCGTCCTTCCTATCATATCGATCGGGGGCCAACTCAGACCCCGTCGTTACTCGTCGTTCTCTACCCTTACAGCCACAGCAAATCCCATCACATGATTGCCCCCGAAGATTTCTCCCTCATGCGCTTGGAGCACGCTGCAGCGAATGCGGGACCAGCCGCCGCTAGTGGTTTCTCCGACGATCAGTGGTAGTCAAGATGCGCCATCTCTGCAAGAATATGAAGGCCGTGCAGTGTACGGCTTCGCGCCTGCTAGCATTCATCGGGATCACCTCACAGGCTGTCACCGCGCCAGTGCCCGAGAGAGCAGCATAACGTGCATCCAGATTACCACCGCGAGTCCAGCGTCGCACAAGTTTGCCCCGCTCCTTGTTGTCAAGCCTTTCACGCCCATTCCGGTCGGTCCGTGGTCTGGTGGCAACTGCGTCACCATACCGCCTATGCCATACCCGGTGCAACAGCCTCATGAGGTCCGCTTCAAAGGCCCATTCTTGCACGGAGTCTACCGCACGTTGGCGCATGGAGGACGCATCGTCGCATTTGTTCTCGGAGTGTTATTTCTTTTGACGTTATATTGGCTGGCACTGACGACTTCGTTTTGACGATGGTAAGGTGTGAGATTGGCGTCCTTGTGCGCATGTTCTGAGCCCTGACGATGTTGCTCGCCTGTGCCTTTCGCAGCGGCCCTGTTCTGATCGGGGCTAGTTTGCACTCCTGTGGGAGAAGACGGCTGGTGTGTAGGCTGCGGTTTATCGGACGTGCATCATCGTTGGTGCGTAATGGCTGCTGATTTCTTACTGCATCATTCACACTTTCGGCAGCGTTCTTCCGGCTACCCTCAGCCTGGCACGCGACCCATCGGTCTGTCTTAACAGCGTTGATTACCGTGCGGGAGAAACTGGTGCTCGTGGCACCAGCTAGGAGCATACTCGCAGCAATGCCCCTCGCGACAGTCGGCCTTCCCAGGTCCCCAGCGTCCACAAGCGCGGAGCCATTCACCAGCGCACAGGAGTACGACGAGTTTTATCATGGTCTGGACGAGGTTAACCTTCTTGAGGAGCTCTCTGCAGGTACACCATCCGTCCCTCTCTTCATCAACATCCTACTCACCTAGCACAGCGCCGAGCTTCTCAAGCACTCTTCGCCCTATCACCTTTCCCAGTACCCAGATCGGTGCCAAGATACATAAGCAAGACTTCAGCCTCTCCGTCGCCCGCTGTCGACCTATGGTCCACGGCGCCAACCCCTGCCACCCGTGCTACGCTCCGCAAATCGTCTCGCCGCACACCTTTTGACGTCCCTTGCTTCCACGTGCGCACCACGTTTGTGCTTATGTATCTTATTTGATGATACTCGTCCCTGCCACCCTCGACGGAGTTGTTCCCGCTCCGCTTGTGCGCGCACGAACAATACAATTTGTTTGCTATTCTCCGTTGAGCTGGTCGGTTCCCCAATATCTGAAGAGGACGCGCTCCTCGGTGTCCCGTCTTCTCTTGGCGAGGAGCTACGACGTCCAGTCACGATCACTGGCAGCCGTTCTCAAGCTTTCTGTCACACTGAAACAACGCCGGTCGAGGGTCGTGGGTGGAATGGAAGGGCGTCTGTTCTCGGCGCAACCGTTTCGTTCACGCTGGAACGTGCTCCACCTCACCCCGCGGCGGTCACCAGCAGCAGGCTAGATAGACAGCGAAGTGCTGCCGAAACCCTTTCGCCGTTCCCTACTATCACTACCCCGCTTATCTTATCATCCATCCCAGATAACTTAAGAGCGGACTTCTCGCACCCAACTTCCTCTCACCTTCCCCTTTCACCTTCTGTGAACATGTCGGGCACATTTTGGAGTCAGAGATGTTCCCTGTTTGTGGACTTTGCTGAGTAGCAGACTCTTTTCACTCTTCGAATTCACAGCTCTCTTCGACCTCCTCGTTGTATTCCTCACAATACAGAACCGCCCCTTTCGCTCGTTTTTACCCCTTTCCCCCCCTCCTTTGACTTTCTCTGTGTGTATGGACACTTTGGTCTTCCCTCCCTGCTACTTCCTGTCATTGTGCGCAGACTTTCGCAATAAACCACACTTTCAATAAGCACTTTTTGTGAACACGCTCAAACTGCTTGGTTCAGTCGACGCAGGACGTCGCTACATAGGCCTAAATCGCGTTCCCACTTCGTTCTATTGGTGTCCCTTTCAGAGAACGCCCTCTGTCCACCCGTGTGCTACTGCCGTCTGCGGCATGATTCAATTCTGCCTCCCAAACTCGAACTTACGTTTGCTCTTACTTTGTCCGAAATCAGGACCACTTTCTCACGCATTGGGGCCGGGCCTTCGCTCGCGTCGTTCGCGTTCATAAAGTTCTTCCACCCCCGTGATGCGTCTCTTTTACACGACGGCTCAACGAACTTGAAACCACATTATCCCCCCGTGGGAATCGCATTCCAGCCAGGTGAAACAATTCGCGACGAGGTACGAATACTTTTCTGGAATTTCGCGCTACCACAAACCTCCCTCAGGACCCCGGGAGATTTCCCAATGTCACGGTGAGCAATGCCGGCGAGAAAAAGTAAGTTGTGCCATACCTCCATCCAAAATTTCTCTCTCTTAACTTGCGCGATCATCCGGAAGGCCGCTCATTCGCCCGCGCCCGTACACGAGGTGACTACAACGCTTGCCCCACGGAAGTGTAATCCTTCTTATGACAACAAAGCCGAACTCTACCATCACCTTGGCCCTCTCCTCATTCGCGGCCGTCTGGACAACAATCCGAAGTGGGCGGATCCTGCCGATCGCATCCCGTGGCCGAGAGCCTTGGTTTCTGCGGCGTCCTTGACCGATTCGAATCATACCTCCCTTCCCAACAGAAACAAGGTGTAGTCATCGCTATTGAAGGCATCACATGCTTGCAAAATCTTCCCCTTCGGGCTTCAACCTTCCGGTCCTCTCCGCCAGTGGTGTGCACATCTCAAAGTGACCGTTTACGGACTATTAGTAATTCGTACGGAGTAAAGTACGGCCTCGCATTTTTTAATTGTGTACGCAATCAAGGTCGCGCTTTTTTTTTACTCGGCTTCGTATGGTTTCATCTATACCATATTCCGATGTTTGCGCTTTGCATCTTCCAAAGCGAGTTTGCGAAGTCAAAGGAGAGCAAGTGGATTGGGGGATGCGTTGTGTGTTTGCGCGCTTTCAATTTCTAGTTACATAGCAGCGATTGTACAATGCCGCATCAGTACAAGATAGACCGAATATTTCGTCCGAGTCCTGCTTGCTTCCTTCGCAATTATAGAGCCATTTATCATCCAATTGGACGTCCAACATGGTTTCCTATCCCGTTCAAGCTACAAACGTTCAGACAGCCAGCGCCTTTGACAACACCACGAAAAGAAAGACGTCGGAACAGCTACTGACACCAGCAGCACTCCCTAACCTTCTCGTCTCACGCCAAGTCCGGAGAAGTTATTTTGTATTGGTGGTACTAGACGTTGTATAGACTGTACCCCACCTCGAAGATGTAACAAGCCATCTTGTCGTACACCTGACGTTGTATTTTAACCACTGCGCAAGCTCGCGAACCCCAATTCTGATATCACGGCCACTGGATGTGCGTCTAATCCACCAGGGCCGATGGCTTCCCTCTTCCCATCACATGGCCGACAACGTCTGGAGCCCGACATTCAACCCATCAATCTTTGGTGCAGCCCAACCAGAAAAAAAGAAATTAGCACAGATCGTCATATCTAGAGCTTTGTGTAGAAACGTACTCCGCCTACGACTTAGCCATCTTGCGGGTGGTCTTCGTTCTCCCCGCCTTTCTCTTTCCTTTCCCTTGCACCGCGCCCATGCGGCGGCTTGACCAAAATTCGTGCGACATTCCGCTCGTCTGCCCGTACGCCACTAAGCATCGTCTTGACGTAAAGCGCGCCGCGCCGTTTCCCTCGCTCATGCTCTTCAAACTGAAGGCGTGCGCGAGCTCGTGCACCGACTTGCGCGTGTACCGCGCCATAGGCAGGAGCGAGAGCGTCGGAGCGCTCCGAAGATCCTCCACGAAGCGCCGCTGGTGTCCGACGACCATCTCGAGGCCGACGGACGCCACCGCCTGTCGGGCTGCTTCGCGCGCCTTGTTGCCACGCTTCTTCATGAGCGCAAATGGGTCGGCAGCGGCCGTGGTTCTGTACGACAAGAACAAGACGCACATAGAAGCACAAGGTTGAGCGGGCGAGACCACTGTTGACGAAGGTGTAGGGTACGTACTCGGTGAACTGTCGATAAAGTCGTCGAGGACGACCTCGAACTTGCCATTGTGGATGGCCCGGAAGATGCGGTTTCTCTGCTTGCGATCCTTAGCGCGGAGGATATCGTCGTTTTCACCAAGGAAGTACTGCGGTATCAGTGCGTCAGCCATCGACAGCAAACATAGTGGAAGAAACTGGCATACCTGTATCCGCGCGATGATGCTGTCTTCATCGTCAACGTCCGAATCCGAGTCCAAGTCCAAATCGTCGTTGAACTCTTGCTCTTGGTCAAGCTCTTCCCGTATCATACCCTGGACGGTCCGTCCAACGGTCCGACTGCAAAGTCGTTCAAAGCACGGGAGGTCGTCGGGAAGGCGCATACCAGCGCGGGTGACTTGGAGGACGAGGGGAGGAACCGCCTGGGGGACACGAATGAAGACGAAGAGGAGGACGAGGGTGCGAGTGGCAGCAATGGCAAAGAGATTGACACTGAGTTGGAGTTGGCCGATGGCGTGTAGGGAATCCCGGTCGCAGAAGGCGAGGACGAGGACGAGGCTTCGAGGAGCTCTTTTGCCGAAGACAACGATGACGGTACATCAGACAACAAGGAAGTGACGCCAAAGAGGCGTACGAACGCAGTCACCGCATCAGCCCCAATGACCTGGTCCACGACCATGTCCCCGCTGTCCTCGACCTCGACCACCCCCACCTCGAGCCGCCCCAGTCAACAACTAGTCAACATCCGAGTCGCCGCGGCGCTGCTCGGTCCGGTTCGCGCAGCGTTGCCTCCGCGCGGATCGCACCAAATGAGGCGAACACCGTGTTCCGCTCCGCCTTCCGGGGGCGGTGCGCCATGGATATCATATGCGGTGCGTCGATTTAAGAGTGGTGGAGAGGAGGGAGGAGGAAATTTTCTTGAAAACCCGCGCAGGTGCTGGTTGTCGGCGATGGCGCTGGGACGATGTCGTATTTTGGGAGCTTGGGCTCAGGCTCTGGTGGGAGAACCGGTGCGTGCGGAGTATCGTACATTTTCCGATGGACCGGCATAACGGCGGCGGGGAGGAGGGAGCGTTTTTGCGTCTGGAGAAGATTGGGTGTGGGGCAGAAACGAGTTTGCCATTTCGAGGATGAGATCGATGAGACGCGACGTATACGACGATTTCATCGCCATCATCCTCGCCAATGACTTCGCCTAGTATACCAGTGCCAGGATGCTCCACCACGATGTCATTAGTAGATGTGGACGAGACCGACGAGTATTGCACTGGTGGTTACGGCTGACTGATTTCCTCCTTCTAGACGCTGGTGTCAGTGGTCACTCAGTTTGGGTGTGAAAAGGGAGTGAAGGAACTCTTCAAGATTATCGACTATGCTTGTGGTTACACGAGATTTGGTTGGGTGGATCACCGGATCACCGATCGATCACCGTCGTGAAGGGCGTTGGAAACATCAGCGAAGACTGCGATAGAGACCCGGAAGTAGGATAGTACAGCAATACAAACGATGACTCCGGCACGCTTCTGCGTTGCTCGTGGACAGATCCGCGGCTTGAACGCACTTCCGAAGACTCACGTGGAAACACGTGATTTCGGGACTCCCCTGGCGTATGAACCAAAGTTTCTCTCTGACAGCGGTCAATTCATTATACTTTCCTTGCGATATACGACCCCCGGTTCCGAATTTGAGCCTCTATGGGTGAACACACTATGCTGTCGCTCCGTTTCGCATCACTTTATACTTCTTTTGCTCAAGAACGGCCGTCCACCTCTGCTTTATGAATTGGCCGCGATCGTCATGATCTTGCTATATTCCCTCAATGCCTAGCGCGAAGAGAACTCGGTCAACGACTAAGGCACCTTCGTGAGCTCCAGGGCTACGTTTACCCCCTTCTTGTGTCTGAATGTTTGGCAGATTCTTCGACCTTCCCTCGTTCGACGAGCTACGTCCTAACAAACAGTGATGTGTCGCCCCTTTTAGTTCCTAACGGCCCAGAGGATTCGCGTGTAAATGTATTTCCTATGTGCCTACATACTGATTTGAACGCTAGGTGCGTCCCTTGTTCAGCGAGACCCCGAACCCCTTCGTCGTAAGAAAACTCAACCTATTACTTGTATCAATTGAAGCACGCGAAAATTACCAGAAAACGGGTAGCTCGACAATGAGATTCAACCTTCGGCGTGAGAGCTATTCACCACGTTCTCGAAACCCAAACACAAGGGGACTTTGCCACCGACCAGCTGAATGCTCAGACAGCTCGGGAAGCGCCTCGCGGACATCCGTGGCCTGCTGGACAGGTTGGACGCCTCTATGGCATCCGTAAACGAGGTGCGTCGCTATGTGTATGCTAGAATACCTTTATCATCGAGTTTCCTTCCTTTTTAGAGAGTCACTCCTGAATCCTCACGTCTAGAACCGTTCCTTCCTACCGTGTCGCGCCCGTCCCCATCCGTCACCCGAAAACCTGATCTGCCAACGGTCCAACGCCTTGCACCACCCTCACACGTCACGTCGGGTGTTCTCACCACCGAGGATACGGAGGCTTCCGCAGCGGCAGCTGCAGCAGACGCCGACCTGTTCCGTGGCTCGGCTGATGAGCCCGGCACCTTTCCGCCGCCGGATCGGACGCCGTCTACGACCGGCGGGCGCACTATGGGCGACGCGGCGTTTGCCTCTGCGGTGCTGCAGCACAGCACGGCCCTGCAGGAGGAGCTGGCGGCGCACGTGGCAGGCCAGCTGCGGCGGAATGCGGAGCACTTCTCCCGGCGCGCTGGCGGCGGACCAGAGGGGGTGCGTCGCGTCGCGGAGAAGGTGGGCGCGAACCATGAGGCGATGAAGCGGGAGCGGGAGTGGCTGTGCGATCGCCGCTGGAAGGCACTCAGAGCGACGTGTCTGGCGATATCGAACGTCGTCATCGCGATTGCGGTTTTGGCGATGCTCTTTGTCATTCGGTTCACATGAGGCGATAGGAGATTAGCGTCGTGATGAACCAGTTATTTTTTCCAGTGATTGAGTGTGGTGTCGACGCCTTGCCTGTGACTTACTGAGTTGTCAGCGTGTACTGCATCAATGAGCTATTATCAACTTGAAGCATGTCACATTACACTTCAGATCGTCCAAAAAAAATCCATAGCAGCTCCATCTAGGTGTTAATACAAATAGTCCAACTCTGCCCTTGTACGAAAGTCAACAGATCGAGGCCGGTTTCGTCGCCAGCAACCCAGATATTACTTGAGCGATGAAGATGCACCCTATGTGGTAGCGGGATCCACATTAGGAATCCACCTTCACTATCACATAACATATCTATCCTCCTCGTTGATCACGGAGCGGTCAGCGAAGCCGACGTGGCTTGTATTTTCCGTATTTCCTGTTGTAGCGTTGTACGAGCTCGAAAGCCCGTGCGTGAGTAAACCAGAGTGTGGATATAGGAAGGAGAGGGGTTAGGAAACGTTGCCCAAGATCTAAAGCCGAGACGAGACGCGAGAACGATGCAGATCACAGAACAAGTCGTGATAGCTTTCCCAAGATCACGGGAGCGAGGTGAAACCGGAACGCGTACGAAACGGTCGACACGCGCACGGATTCGGTCGAGGGGAAGAAGGGAGGCAAGACGAAGGAGGCAAGGATTGGAAACGTAGGAAGGAAGAGAGCGGAGTCGAGGGGGGCGAAGAGAGGAGGTCGGAAAGGACGGAAGCGCGAGACGGTCGCGCGAAGCCGAACGAGTCTGGGGGAGAGCCGGAGGAGACGAGTCGAACGAGAGGAAGAAGTGTTCTACGAAAGTCAGAGCAACGATCGCGAAGAAAGGACCTAGAGTTGAGAAGAGAAAGTTAGTAGGACAAAGTCGCGAATAAGAGAAGAAAGTCGATCTTGAAGCAGGAGAGGAGAGACAAATGTGAAAAGAGAAGGACGAGTCGGGTGCCCTTTTACTTATGCCTGTCCTCGAAAAGTCGTCGAAATCACACGAGCGAGAAATAAGACGGGGGGAATCGACTATGACATTGAAAACGCACAATCCGAGGCCTTTATACATCTGGTCAGTACCTAAGGCGAAACGAAACGAAACGATTCTAAGTCGTAAAACTGTGAGGGAGAAGTGTAAAAGTGGGAGAAAGGTAAGCGAAAAGTCGAAGGTGGGGAGAGAGTCGATGACGAGGTAACAGGCGGAAACACGAGTAGCGGTAAAAGTAGGGGTGTCGGTGAACTGAGGCGCATGGACGAACGACAGCGCCGAAGATATTGACGGCGCGCACTACAAGTACAAAGAACGGTCAGAAAGAGGTAAGTAAAATTCAAAGAAACAAGGGGCGCGCCTGTGCCCGAGGCAGAGAGCGCGAACTAGAAAGATCCAACAAAAGAACGGATTTGAGAGGCGACGACGTGAACCCGATCGGCTGAGGGTGAAGACATGAGCAGTACAACGGAGATGGCGAAAGAAAGGCGGATGGAGGGTGCGTGGAACGCTTGAGGCCGTCGGCGTCGCAGTTGGAGGACTTCAGGATGGACTTGACCCTTACTGGTAAGGTGCGGACGGTCGAGTGGCGTCCGGCGATGGCGGGAGAGACGGGGACACGATGAGGCAAGGAACGACAAGTTTAGGGACGAGATGGTGGAGGGAGGTAAGAGGGAATGAGACGAGACGAAGCCAATAAGGACCAGTCGACTCAGCGGAAACCGAAACGAAAGGAAATGGCCGATTTCGGGCCCAGGGGGGTCGAGCTACCTTTGCAGCGTTCAACATACGAATTGTCGGATCATGGGAGTACGAGACGATGCGCTGGCCATCTGGCGAGAATGCCACATACGAGACCGAATGCGTGTGACCAGTAAATGGGCCCGCCTCTGTCTCTCCAGTGGTGGCGTTCCACACACGAATTGTTCGATCGCCCGAGCCTGAGACGATGTGCTGGCCGTCTGGCCGATCCGGCGATTTGAGTGCTATCCAAGGATGGTTCTTGAGCGAGCATCGCTGCACAAAAAAAGAGGATCGACGCACCCTCTTCTTGAAATTCGCGATGCTGAGGAACCCAGGCTGGAGACAGCTGGAGTAGTGGGTGACTATCAAGTAGGCACAGGTTAATGGCCCATCTACGCACGAACTCAAGAACATTTACCTGTGCTTCAAATCTTGTGCAGCGGCCGTACTGGATAGAAGAGTGTTTTGGAGGTCAGAGTGATGGGGGATAGAGTGAGCGTGCGGTTCGAGCGTCTAGGGAACCACGAACTGTCCACAATTGTCAAGGGTGTTGTCCGCTGAGCGGCAGGCTGGGATTAATTTCAACTACTTTATTCTTACTCCTCCTTCTAATCCACTTTCTCGGAGAGAGCACACAATATGAGATTAATAACTATCCCTCTTCTCGTCGCCAGCGCTGGTCTCGGCAAGTCCTTCCTATCATATCAATCAGGGGCCAACTCACACTCCGTCGTTACCCGTCGTTTTCGACTCTTGCAGCGAGCCCGCTCCATGTCATTACCCAAATGATGTCTCCCTCATCCGCCTAGGGCACGCTGTAGCGGACGCGGGACCAGCCCCTGCCCACGGTTTCTCCGACGGTCGGCCGAAGCCCAATCCGCCATCTCTGCAAGAACATGCAGAAGGCCGTGAAAGGTACTGTTTCGCGTCTGCTAGTGTTCATCGGGATCGGAGGGCCCTCTTTGACCGTCATTGCGCCCATTCCCGAGGGCGGCCCAACACGCAACCAGACTGCCATCAATAGTCAAGCTAGTCAAGCGTCGCATAAGTTCGCCGCGTTCCCTGTTATTGAGACGTTCGCGCCCGTTCCAGGTGGACCACGGGCTGGTTGCAACCGCTTCACCATATTGCCTATACCGTACCTGGTGTACTACCCTCAAGAGGACCTTGATTCAATGGCCGGGTTGGGCGTACCGTCGCCTTTTTTCTCGGTGTGTTATTTTGATGTTATCTTGGCTGGTACTGACGACCTCGTTCTGATCGCGGTAAGGTGTGGGATCGACATCCTGGCGTCCTGGCGCGCATGTTCCGGGTCCTGACGGTGTTGCTCAGCCGTGCCCTTCGCGGCGGCCCTATTCCAATCGGTGCGCGTTTTCACTCTTGTGGGACAGGATGGCTGGTGTTGGACTGCGATCTAGAGGATGTGGATCAACGTCGGTGCGTAATGGCCTTTGATTTCGTTCTGCGTCATTCACACTCTCGGCAGCATTCTTGTGGCCACCCTCACGCGACCAATTGGTCTGTCTTACAGTGTCGATTACATTCCGGGAGTAATCCTTGCCAATGACACCGGCTAAGAACGTGCTCGCCGCAATGCTCCTCGCAGGCGTGGGCCTTCCCAGTCCCCAGCTTCCGCAAGCACGGAGCCGTTCATCACAGAAGTACAACAAGTTTTATCAAGGTCTGGGCAATCGAGAACTCTACCATCACCTTGGCCTTCTCCTTCCTGATCCCCGTTCGCGGCCGTTCGGACAAAGAATCCGAAGTGGGCACATCCTGTCGATCGCGTCCCGCAGTCAAGAGCTGCGGTTTCTGCGGCGTCCTCGAATCGTACCATCGTCTCCCAAAAGAAACAAGGCAACAATATGTGTAGTCGTCGCTGTCCGTACTTGCAAAATCCGCCCTCAACCAACCCTTCAACCCCCCGGTTCAAGTCCTCTCCGCCAGTTCTCTTGATGCTACAGTGGGTCAGGCAACAATGTGACTGTGTACGGGCAACCATTCGTACTGTACAGAGTAAAGTGCGGCTATCGCGTTTTTCGATCAAAGTCAGATGTCGCGCTTTTTTACCCGCCTTCACATCGTACGGCTCCATCTACATCACCTTCTGAAATTTGCGTCTTCCGAGGCGAGTTTGCGGAGTGAAAGGAGGGTAAGTGGACCGGGGGGTGCTTTGTATGTTTGCACACTTTCGATTTCGATTTCGAAGAACGTTTTCTTTGCGGAAAGGCGGCCCTCTTTATGCACAAGAATAATGACTATTTCGTCCGAGTTCTACGTGCTCCCTACAAGTGCAATCGCATCTATGATGCAACTTATCCCGCTACGAAGGCTCTGAAATCAGGCGCCTTCGTAACAATACCACGCAAAGAAAGGCATCAAACCCGACATTCGCATCTATCTTTGGTGTTACTATAGAATCATCATATCCATGGCCATATCCCAGCGATTTGTGAGCTTTGTATGGAAACATTGCCATCCCGCGGGCGGATCTTTCTCCCCACATTTCCCTTCCTTTTCCACTGCACCACCGCTGCCATGCGGCGGCGGCTTGACCAAAATCCATGCGACATTCCGCTGCTCAGCGTCATCTTGATGAGCCTAGTAAAGCGCGCCGGGTCCTTCCCCTCGCTCTGGCTCTTCAGACTAAACGCGTGCGCTCCCGAGAGCACCGAATTGCGCGTGTTCCGCGCCGTCGGCGGGAGCGAGAGCGTTGGAGCGCTCCCGAGATCTTGCACGGAGCGCCGAATGTTGTCCGGCGACCGTCTCGAGGCTGACAGACGACGCCGCCTGTCGGGTTGCTTTGTGCGCATTTTTGCCGCACCTCTTCTTCTTCGGCGTAAATGGGTCCACGACGACGACGGCATCGGTGATTCGCCCTAGCTCGCGCAGACGCTTGCGCCTCGGCATTCTTCGCTCCTGGAGTTCCGCAGACACGTACTTGTCCCTCTTGCGTTCTGAGAAAACAAGGATAGAATGTGCGAGGATGAGCGGGCGGGACCGCTGTTAACGAGGATGAATGTGGGGTCTCGGCGAACTGTCGATTAGTCGTCGAGGTCGACCTCGAACTTGCCGTTGTAGATGGCCTGGAAGATGCGGTTCTCTTCTCGCGATCCTTGGCGCGGAAGATATCGTCGTTTTCATCAATGAAGTCCTGCGGTACCAGTGCATCGGCCTCGCTCAGCAAACGTAGTGGAAGGAAACTCCCGTACCTGTATCTGCCCGATGATTCTGTCTTCGTCCCCAATGTCTGAATCCAAGTCCAAGTTCCGACCTTCATCGAGCTCCAGCTCAAGCTCTTCCCGTATCATATCCTTGACGGGCAGATCAACAGCCCGACTGCAAAGTCGTTCAAGGTGCGGCGCGTCGCCGGGCAGGCACATGTCAGGGCGGGTGACTTGGAGGACGAGGCGAGGATCCGCCTGGAGGACGTAGATGAAGACGAAGAGGGGGGCGAGAGTGCGAGTAGCAGCAATGGCGAAGCGGTCGACGCGGAGTTGGAGTTGACCGATGGGGTGGGGGATCTCAGTAGCGAAGGCAAGGACGAGGCTTCGAGGAGCTCTTTCGCCGAAGACGATGATGATGGTAGCTCAGATGACTGGGAAGTGACGCGGAAGAGGGCATTCCAGGCGAACGAACGCAGTCATCGCATCGGCCCCAATCTCCTGGTCCACGAGCATGCCCCGTCGTCGTCGTCCTCGCTGTCCTCGTCCTCGGCCACCCCAGTAAACGTCCGAATAGCCCCAGCGCCGCTCGGCACCACGCGGGTCCAGTTCGCGCAGCGTCGCCGCGGCGTGGATCGCTCCGAATGAGCCGAACATCGTGTTCCGCGCCACCTTCCGGAGGGCGGTGCGCCGTGGCCATGGCGCGATGCCTCGATTTAGGAGAGCTGGAGAGGAGGGAGACGGAAATTTTCTTGGAAGCCAGCGCAAGCACTGGTGCCGGCGATGGCGCTGGAACGATGACCTCTTTTGGAACTGCTGGCCAGAGCTTTGGCTCAAGCTCTGATGGGAGAACCGGTGCGTGCAGAGTGTCGTACGTTTCCTGACGGACAGGCGCAGCGACAGGGGTCGACGGGAGGAGGTAGCGTTTTTGCGTCTGGAGAGGATTGGGCAGAAGCGATGTGCCATTTCGGGGATGAGATCGATGAGACGCGACTTATACAATGATTTTGTCGTCATCATCCTCGCCAATGTCTGAGCCCAGGATACCAGTGCTGGGGTGCTCCACCGCAATGTCGTCAGTAGATGTGGGTGAGTATTGCATAGATGATGGCTTGGTGTCAATATAGAAGTCGGTGGGTCCTTCCTCGTCGGTTAAAGGTTCTAAAGGTTGGGAGGCCGCATTTCCACCTTGGAAAGTCCGATACTAGTGTGGTCGTACCTATGCAAAAATCGACTTTTTATTTTCTGTAGCTTCAACAACATGGTGTAGCTACTTCATATTGTACATACTAGTAGAAGAATGGATATACTGTTCAATGGTGATTTTTTCTTATTTTTATTTTGGCCCCTAGGGAGCACAACCGACTTCACCCCCCAATGCAAATTTGATCGCACACTGGCCCCTCAAGGTGAGATTACCCTCTACAACTCTATCGCATGTACGATATCACCCCAAATTTATCATGGGTGTTCTCATTGGTCTCTTCTAACACTCTATTCCAACAGATCTGTGTGGCATTTAGCAAGATCGTTGGGATCTGGTGGTCTGGGCCTTTACTTTTTACGACTTCCCTCTCTTCCTTGTCGCACTGTAGTCGAAATTCTCAATACATTTTTATTTTTTTGTTATGATCTCATATCTACAGATCCTACTTTACCTACTGTTTTTTTTTTGGGCAGAAAAGACCACGGGAAGAGGGTGATCTGAGGCCATTTTTTGCATCCTCGTGACCATTTGCATCCACCTGACAACACTAGTAGACGAGCTCGGCAGTAAGGACACGGTCTGCCTCTCGCTCACGTAATGAGGTATCAACACTAAGCCTGTGGGAGCGAAGACAAAAGGACGGACCAGCTTGTTCGGCTACGGGCTTGAATATTTCTCTTCATCTTTTAAAAGGAGGGTTGGCATCCACACGAACTTGAGGAATGGTCTTCATAGAGCGGTTGCGCGGGTCAGAACGTTCAGAGTCCGATGCAGTCCGAGTTTTGGTTGCACAGCCACACGTTTACACCTGCGCGGTTACAGTACCTACTTGCAGCCAAAATATCCCCATCGTTCTACTTTCCGTAATTATGACAGTCAAAGAATCGGTCGTCCATGACAGGGTTAACCTCGTCCGCCTTGTCTCCACAAATCCATCAACGAGGTCGACTGAGGTACGGGACGCAGCTTACTGCAATAGTTCAAATCGGAGACGGTGCTACACGTGCGTCCCTTGTTCAGCGAGACCACTATCCCCCTCGTCTTAAGAAAACTCAATGTATAAGTTTGTAGTAATTGAAGCACGCCCGACAATTCCTGGGAAACGTGGAGTAAGACAACCTTTGGCGTGGGTAATCGTCGCCACATTGTCCCAAACACAACGGGACCTTGACACTGACCGGCTGAATGCTCAGAAAGCTCGTGAATTGCCGCGAGGACATCCACGGCCTGCTGGACAGGCTAGGCGCGTGTGTGCTATCTGTGAACGAGGTGCGTCGCTCTCTATATGCTAGAAGGCCTTTACTGATTTCCCTTCCTTTTTAGAGGGTCGCTCCTGAACGTCTGAACCCTCGCGTCTAGAGTCTTTCCTTCCTACCGTGCCGTCCCCGTCCCCGTCCCCGTCCCCGTCCCCGTGCGTCCCCCCAAAACCCGATCTGCCGACGGTCCAACGCCTTGCACAATCATCACACGTCATATCGGGGCTTCTCAACACTGAGGATGTGGAGGCCTCCGTAGCTGCAGATGCAGCAGATGCGGACCTGCTCCTTGGATCGACCGACGAGTCAGACCGCCCCTTTCTGCCGCCGGATCGGACACCGTCTACAACCGACACGCATAACACGGGGGCGACACGGCGTCTGAACCTGTGCTGCTGCAGCACAGCACTGCGCTGCAGGTGGAGCTGGCTGCGCAGCCAGCACAAATGGCGGGCCAACTACGGCTGAACGCGGAGCACGTCTCCGGCGCGCTGGCAGCGGGGGAGAAGGCTGGCGCGAGCCTGGATGTGATGAAGCGGGAGCGCGTACGGCTGCGCGATCACCGCGGGAAGGCACTCGGAACAACGTGTCTACGATGTCGAGCATCGTCGTTGTTGCGATTGCGATTTTGGTCGTGTTCTTTGTCATTTGGTTCAGATGGGAGCCGGCCGTTGGCGTTGTCGTAAACCAGTTACCTTTTCCGGTTATTGAGTATGTGTGTCGGCGATTTTATCGCTCGACGAACGCACGTTACGTGGTGGCAAAGCGTCAACGCCTTGCCATGACTTGCTGAGTTGTCGGCGCGTACTGCCTCGCTGAGCAATTCTCAACTTGAAGCACGACACATTACAGTTCGGGTAGCTTAAAGAAAATCCACGGATTACAATAGCGGTTCTATCAAGGTGTTAATACAAGTAGTCCAACTCTGCCCATGTACGAAAGTCGACAGATCGAAGCGGGTTTCGTATTCGCCGGCAACCCAGATATTACTTGGGCGATGAAGATGTGCCCTATGTGGCGGCGGGATCCACACTAGGAGTTCACCGTTACTACCGCATACCCATCCATCCTCGTTGATCACGGAATGGTCAGTGAAGTCGACGTGGCTTGTAGTTTCTGTATTTGTTGTTGTAGAGTTCCACACACGAATTGTTCGATCTTCCGAGCCTGACACGATCCGCTGGCCATCTGGCGAGAATGCCACAGACCAGACCGAAGACGTGTGACCAGTAAATGGGCCCGCCTCTGTGTCTCCCGTAGTCGCGTTCCACACACGAATTGTTCGATCTTCCGAGCCTGACACGATCCGCTGGCCATCTGGCGAGAATGCCACAGACTCGACCGAAGACGTGTGACCAGTAAATGGGTCCGCCTCTGTGTCTCCCGTAGTCGCGTTCCACACACGAATTGTTCGATCGAAAGAGCCTGACACGATCCGCTGGCCATCTGGCGAGAATGCCACAGACCAGACCGAATCCGTGTGACCAGTAAATGGGCCCGCCTCTGTGTCTCCCGCAGTCGCGTTCCACACACGAATTGTTCGATCGGAAGAGCCTGACACGATCTGCTGGCCATCTGGCGAGAATGCCACAGACCAGACCCAATCCGTGTGACCAGTAAATGGGCCCGCCTCTGTGTCTCCCGTAGTCGCGTTCCACACACGAATTGTGAAATCGTCCGAGCCTGACACGATCCGCTGGCCATCTGGCGAGAATGCCACAGACAAGACCAAAGACGTGTGACCAGTAAATGGGCCCGCCTCTGTGTCTCCCGTAGTCGCGTTCCACACACGAATTGTTCGATCGGAAGAGCCTGACACGATCCGCTGGCCATCTGGCGAGAATGCCACAGACTCGACCGAAGACGTGTGACCAGTAAATGGGTCCGCCTCTGTGTCTCCCGTAGTCGCGTTCCACACACGAATTGTTCGATCGAAAGAGCCTGACACGATCCGCTGGCCATCTGGCGAGAATGCCACAGACAAGACCGAAGACGTGTGACCAGTAAATGGGCCCGCCTCTGTGTCTCCCGTAGTCGCGTTCCACACACGAATTGTGAGATCGGAAGAGCCTGACACGATCCGCTGGCCATCTGGCGAGAATGCCACAGACCTGACCGAATCCGTGTGACCAGTAAATGGGCCCGCCTCGGTGTCTCCCGTAGTCGCGTTCCACACACGAATTGTGAGATCGTCTGAGCCTGACAGGATCCGCTGGCCATCTGGCGAGAATGCCACAGACCAGACCCAATCCGTGTGACCAGTAAATGGACCCGCCTCTGTGTCTCCCGTAGTCGCGTTCCACACACGAATTGTTCGATCGTGCGAGCCTGACACGATCCGCTGGCCATCTGGCGAGAATGCCACAGACAAGACCGAATGCGTGTGACCAGTAAATGGGCCCGCCTCTATGTCTCCCGTAGTCGCGTTCCACACACGAATTGTGAGATCGTTCGAGCCTGACACGATCCGCTGGCCATCTGGCGAGAATGCCACAGACCTGACCGAATGCGTGTGACCAGTAAATGGGCCCGCCTCGGTGTCTCCCGTAGTCGCGTTCCACACACGAATTGTTCGATCGGACATCGGGGAAAACCTCCCACTCTAGCGAGAGATAAATTGTTAATAATTGTAGTAGGAGAGATAACAAACTACTAATTGATGCTAAGGAACAGATAATCACTAGCGCCTGGCGCCGTCGAAAATTTATTGCTAGCTTATCACTAATTTATCACGGATTATCTACAAATGTAAGAGAAAGACATCTCGGTTACTAAAGGGGTTTATGTAAAAGCTACGGCATAGTTCGAGTACCGAAAATGTGTTCCATTCTGAAGTCTCTGATCCAAAGCGAGGCAATAAATGTACACTAGAAAAGAGAGAATCAACGGGGATGATGCTAGCAAGGTTCCGGCCATTTTGAGTTAACCTAGATACCTTGTAAAGGTCGTTACTGTCGGGTGTGGTGGGGATTGGGGAAAACCATTCCACATATGCAAGGTGCGTCGGTAGGGCGATGTCCGAAGATAGGAAGACTTGGTGAATCACCTTGCTTGGTAGTTGAAATACGACACGGACCTGAGCTATTCGGGGACCTGAGTAGCAGTTATATGGTTATGACACGAATACGAATACAACTTGAACTTACCTTTGTTTCGAAGTGCTCCAACTTGGGCGTTACCGTGGACAATAACCGTGTCAAAGCGTGATGGTATCACACGACCGCGTGTATCCCTTTGCTCCGGCCGGGCATGTACAGCGTCTACAATTTCCGAGCCATGTGATGAGACGAATTTGATCTTGTGGTAAACAGGGATGGAGCGGAAGGGTAACAAAGTGTCTTCGGCTAGGGCCCTCAATGCTGTTGCAGAGGCCTGAGGGTGGTTGATCCGAGCAATAAAGTCGGCGAGTGCATCCTGGAAGTCTAAAGCTCGGTATTTGTCAGCAAGGGTGTCGAAGGAAACCGCCTTCTGAGAAGGGTGTCGAGTCATTTGGATGGTCCGCGGAACTGGTTTTGGGGGTCCATTTGGCTTCGAATCTTGAACAGTTTCTTGTTGGGCTTGCTGCCGCCATGTGACAAATGTTCCATGCTGTTGGATTTTCTCACGGCGCTCCAGCCAAGTGGTCATCTGTGGGTACTCATCTTTATGATTGGTCGCGCGGTAGGCATCCTTCGCCAAGTCAATATGGAGCCGCTCAGTTTGCTCCGTGTTGTAATTATCCGTGGTGCCAAATAGGGTAATTGACGATTTGTAATGTGTCATGCTGTGGACCTTGGGGATATGGAGGTGTTCGCGAACGCCGAGATCGACAAATACCTCCTTATTGTCGTGAAATCGAGATAGCGACTGCTCAAGGCGCAGCAATGTGTCAGTTGTGTGTGATGGAAGCTGGGCAAGGTATAAGAAATCGAGCAGCGCGCGTACAGTCTTGATAATCCGCGAAGGGGCTTCTCCAGAAGGAAGCGGGAGATCGAGAACGAGTCCAAGGAGTATCTTGCACATTTGTTTATGTTCGAGACCTGAGACCCGAGAAAGTGTTGAGATACCCCGGACAAAAGTTGTGATATGGTGATTCGGTGGTAATGACCTACAGCGCGCATCAATTTTTACCGGTCCAAAGGCACTGGTGAGCCATGCGATCAAATGCTTCATGACCCCCTGAAGCATCTGATGTAGAATATCGGGCGTGATTGAGATGAAGATGTTGGTGAGGGGAAGCGCCTCCCAGAAAGGATGGAAGGTAGGCTTGAGGCGTGCTTCACGACAAGCGGCATGGAACGGAAGTACGTCCCCATCTGCCAAACGAAACGATTCCAATGCCTCATCATAATCGCGGGGAGGGAACATGGAGTAGTCACCAAGGTTGTTGCGATGCACAGTACACTTCGGGCACTGGCCGAAGTACGTGCACGTCACCAGCCCCTGCTCGGGGTAGTCGCCGACGAATACAGCAAAAATGGGATGGCATCTGCGCCAGACGCCATCTCCACTCATCATTGGAATGCCTGTTTCACCGTAGGACGCAATTGGAGCCAGTATATTTCGCATACATAAGTGGAAGATGTTGCCAAGAGCACGCCGTCGAGCTGCCTTATTGTTGATCCTTTCAAGCCGTGTAGTTGGAAGGTACCCAACTAATATTTGAGCGCGGCACGACGGCTTTCGACGGGTATCTTTTGGAATGTTTCCAATTGTGAGATAAACAGGGTATGCGGTCTTTCCACGGAAAAGTGTGAGTTGAGTCTTGTCCGAAGAAATTATGACCGGGACGACAGTAGCGCCTGGTCGATGTGCCTCGAGGGACGTCTATTGCAACTTGTGAGCGCTCGGTCCTGTCCAAAAAACAAGAGCGCACCTGCACCGCCCACCACCAATCACCCGTGTGCATCTCACTGTACACACGGCATGCCCGCCCATCATCGACATAGTGGCGCTCTGGCGCAAAAGCCAAGTCACGCGCAAACTCGGGATTGCCGTATAGGGACCGAATACATTGCAGTACGTCGCGGAAGTAAACTTGATGGGTTTCACCGGCAATGGTTAGGTCTTGGTACTTGAATGGAGGGCAGCCCGGCAACTCCTTGTCGATGATGTCATTCAGCTCCTTTGGTGTGCGATAGGACAGCCCAAGCTTGTCGGTGACCTTCCGAATTGCGTTAGCAACACAATAGACAATAAAGTTTGTATACGTACCTCAGGGATCGCAAGTAAATCAGCAACAGCCGACGACGTCGGTCCCCGCGTTTTAGCCCAACGCGCAAACTCCCAGTCACACTGGGAGCGAAAGGGTGCCCAAATGGAGGACCCGAAGAGCTCGTGACTGGACTGATACACATTAGAACCTTGACGTGCGCCAGGTACTGGTGCACCTGGACTGCCATGTGGGAAGGTGTCGACGATCAATTGTGGCTGGCCATCCGAGTTGTCGTGTTCAGATTGTACAGATGGCGGTGGTCCTGGGTCTGGAGACGGCGACCTTACCGATTGAGGCCAACCCGATGATGCGGAAGGACCGTGATCGGTGGCGACAGTGGCACAACAATTGAAGTCTTGAGCTAGTAATTCCAGAAGATCGGCATCTATAGTATCGTCTGGATCAGCGGCGTTTTCACGATTCGAAGATTCTGCGGTGGCCTCTGCAGCATCTACAGTGGCGGGCTGTGTGGTGTCAGCACCATCGCTGGCATCTGAAAACAACGCGTTAGAAGTCCCCTGTACACGATGGGAAGATATTACATTACCTCTGTCAAACGTGGGCGCCGTGCTGTGCTCAAAACTTGACCCGTCGCCAATGTCTTCGCCGTGGTCCCATGACGTGGGATTTAGGTTTGCTGCTAATGTCGACCTTGTGCGTGTTTGAAATGTGCCCGGGGAATTCATGACCGTGCGCGAGCCAGAGGCGCGGCAACGAAGATGCGGAGATCTGTTGATGTGTTGAGAAAGACCACGAGGGGTAAAGTCCCGATTGCAGCCACGGCAATGGACTTGCACGCGACTCATGACAATGGTGATGATGTGGGGGAAAGGAGAGCGCGACACCCAACGCAATGAGTGCGGTACTATTAACCCTTTTGAATTAGTGCGATTGACGACTGATATAAAGAGGACTTACTTTCGTCCGGTTCCCCATTCCAATTCCTGTCATTACCAGCACATCATTTCCTCGTTCTTGTTACCTTCATCTTCAAGTACCATAGATGGCCCCACGAACCCGCCGTTCTCAGAGGGGTGGTTTGAGTGGTCGTGCAAATCCAGCGCGGAACGAAAATGTCGCTCCATTGCCAACAAGTACTGTCACGGTTACATCGAGCGTAAATACTGTGGGTCCAATCCACAACGCAGCACGTCTCAACAATCCAATGCGAGGTAAATCTAAAACTCGGCGGAATAAGCTATGCGTCTCACCATTGCAAGCAGGCGAGAAACGTACCCTTAGCTCCACTGACCCCACTACTTCCATGCCCCAGGCGAGCGGATCCAAGAGAGCCCGAATTGTTGGTAAGTATATCAGAGAGTGATGCCGTGGTAGATCTGACCTTGGAGTACATGCAGGCACTTCCCAGAGTCGTCCAATGCCACTCATGATGGCTCCTGAAAGCGAGATGGTGAATCAGCATGAGTCAGATGGTGGCGCGATAAAGGGTAAGGGTAAACAAGTCGAAGTCCAACACGGTGAGGGAAAGGATTACTAATCTGTTTGTTCCCCTAACAAACCGAAAAATTTTCAGCTCCGTCTTTTGACTCTGGTCGTGCTGATACCACCACCACCCGCGAGTTGTCTGTCGAAAACTTTCCCATCCCCGAGGTGGATGGCCATGACGGCTTGACCGATTTCGAGGATGAGGATGAAGAGCAGCTGGTCGACCTCGCTCTCAAACACCCGGCTAGATTCGCTGAGACTATGGCCACCGAGGTAAGTTGCGACGTCCATAAGCCCATTTAAGCTAATGTCTACTTTCACAGCGGGCCACCTGGAATGGTACAGGTGGTATAGACGTGTCTCGTCCAATGGTGCTGAGACTTGGGCCTGGTGCTTCTAGTAGTGTTACCCCAGTGCCGACTACGCCGACACCGATGCCTAGCCCACGAACGCGCCTGGCTGAGCCAAGACTTAGGCAGAGTACCGCCAGTCCTGGTACTTCTGGTAGTGCTACCCCAGTGCCGCCGACACCGATGCCTAGCCCACAAACGCGCCTGGCTGAGCCAAGACTTAGGCAGAGTACCGCCAGTCCTGGTACTTCTGGTAGTGCTACCCCAGTGCCGATTACGCCGACACCGATGCCTAGCCCACGAACGCACCTGGCCGAGCTGTCAGGTGTTTTTCTTTTTCTTTTTCTTGTGCGTCTTTTCCAATGACTGATCATTATTAGTTGAGACTCCATCGCCAACTGAAGCACCCACGAGGTGTGCGACGCCCGAGTCGCCTGTAGTCACACGTAGTGATACAGATTTGGTTTTTGTTAACGACTCCACCAGGCTCTTGCTGAAATATCAGCACCCGATAATCCGTACGATTGTTCAGAAAGCAATCGAGAATCTTCGTGCCACCCTTGTATTTCAAGATGCCTTCCCGGATGGATCCGTCGCGTTCGCCTTCTCCAAGGATGCCCTCAGTGCCGCCGCTGTAAGTCACAAACTCGGCGGCGGAATCGTTCAACGCCGACTCGAAGTCGATGACGAATATGCCGCCAAGCTCGTTTCTCTCGTACGTATTATGTTTTTGAAGATGACTCCACTAATGGCAACTGTCAGCCGCGTGCCCGGATCTCCCTCATTCGAGCTGAAGTCAAGGAACGCTGCTACGCAATTGTTCTGGGAGGATTCTTCTCCATGGCTTCGGCACATGATATTGCGCAAGTTGTTGAGAAGCAGTTATCTGCATACACCTATACATTCCCTTGTGTAAGTGCGAAACATGCCGATGATGCGTTTTAACATAACGACATCATCAGGTCCTCCGAACCAATGGAATGGTGAGGCGCTCGCAGCCCTATCGAAATGATCGAATCATCGCTGTTGTTCGGGATGTGTATTTTACTGGCGGGGGAACTTCATTTGGGGCTCAATTCGAACATCTTTTCCCAACTTATCAAGGTGCCGACGGGAAGGTAAATCGGGAGGTCCCTATTTCCATGGTCGCCCTGGTCGCAACTGCCGTAAGTCATATGTTACTATTTACCCTGTACTGCACTAACTTAACCTTTTAGCTGTATGCCACTCTCTATGAGTGGCGTACAGGTGCGCACCTCCCAGCGGAGTTTTCTCAGAACGCATACATGGACGTCTATCAAGGCCACGTGAATACCTTAAAGCACATCCTGGAGAATCGAGAAGGTGCGTTTCACACCATGATGAGTGACATATACACTCGAGCGAGGTGAGTATTTCACGGTTATGTGCATCGCTTTGTCATAACTGACCAGTACTCTTGTAGCTGGCCCATCGGAAATTTTGGGGTGGCACCATCGTTCGCGATTGCTGATATCAATCTCGACGAGCTTGAAGAATGAAAGTCCCCCCTGTAGGTTTCAACACCTTATCATCAAAGCACCCACTGTAAGTTTCACGCGTCGTCATAACTAACATTGCTGACAAGATAAACAGTCAACAGTGGGTATCGTATTTGGTCTCGTTCATACACTTCGGATTTGATCTCACGCAAGATCTCCGGTTCGGTTCGGTTTTGGTATCGTACACTCGGATCTGATCTCCCGCAAGATCTCCAGTTTGATTTTGTTGTCACATTGTCACATTCGTTTACTATGCTTGTTTTGGTTCCGGCCTCCATTCGTTATAATAGGCTGAATAAAGTTAGTTTCTAAAATGCAATAATTGTGCTAAGGCGTGATAATCCAGTGATAATTTTGCACAAAAACTATCACCGGCCTATTAGCGAATATCATCAAATTATTGATAATTAGTGCTATTCTAGTTGTGGCAAAGAAATAAGTGATAATCTAGTAATTGATCGCTAATTTAGCGGAATTATCGCTCGCTAGCGCGGGAGGTATTTCCCGATGGAAGAGCCTGACACGATCCGCTGGCCATCTGGCGAGAATGCCACAGACCAGACCGAATCCGTGTGACCAGTAAATGGGCCCGCGTCTGTGTCCCCCGTAGTCGCGTTCCACACACGAATTGTTCGATCGTTCGAGCCTGACACGATCCGCTGGCCATCTGGCGAGAATGCCACAGACCTGACCGAATCCGTGTGACCAGTAAATGGGCCCGCCTCGGTGTCTCCCGTAGTCGCGTTCCACACACGAATTGTGAGATCGTCCGAGCCTGACACGATCCGCTGGCCATCCGGTGAGATTCCAATGGAAAGGACATGACCCCCAACGTCTCGAACCACCATCTCCGAAGATGGCCAATGAGATAATCGCCCACGTTCCACCCGTAATGTTCCATGAAATGAACCCGAATAATGTGCAGAGACAGGAGAAGAAGACGGCGCAAATGGCAGAGCGGAAAGATAGACATGTGGAGCGCTCTTTGCCATCGCCATCCCGAAATGCCGTATAAATACTGAGGCATCATTGACAAACAACCTGAAATGTTCTAGTTCTGTTTGAGAAACCTGTTGCGATCCTAGTTAGTTGTTTTCCTTCCTCATCGAATCGAAACTTGCACTCACATGATCTTGACCAGAGGCCAACCACTTGTTCAGAGCCGAGCACGCTGCCGAAGCAAGACCCAGATCACTTGTCAAGCTAAGAGCCTCGAACCAAAACAGAAGTTTCTTCTCGAACAAAGTTCGAATGTTTTCGAAAAGATCGTTTTCAAAGCCAATATGTTCCATATGATCGTCCCAGAAACGACACGCGTACGACAGAGCAGGTGGGATGTGTTTACGAACGCGGGAGTTAAGGTCTGTGACATCCTTGTTGGCGAGATACGACGTTTCGAGGTTGCAGATGTTGAACTTGAGGTCTTTGAGCAGTAGACTGAGACAGGAATGGGCCAATTGATGGTGAGCGTCACGAAGGCTCACACAAAAGTGTTCACCGCTCTTCACTTCATTTGTAAGGAAATCGCGGAACGATGTATGGAGAGGAACGATGGGAAGGTTTTCATCAGATGAATTGACGTTGCTCAACAATGAGCCAAGGCGGCGGAGCAATATACCGACGGCATCACCGTCGGAGGAGTGTCGCCGCAGCGCGGTTAGGGAGCGGATACTGAGGGGTTCGATTGAGGTGATAAGCTGTCCCACGACAGAGCGGAAAAGCAACCGCGCTTCTTGGTCTGTGAAGTATCCTTCCAAGACTTCTTTGTATAACTCATCCAACGGGTCTTGTCCTTCGCGATTTGCACTGACTTTCAGTAGATGCTTTATACACCTTTCCCTGCTATAACCAAAGCGGCCGGGAGGATCTAGGATGAATTGACTGGCAACGGCTGCCCACTGAAACAAACCCTCCGCCTTTATTGCTAGATCGACGCCATAATCTCTGAACTCGTCCGAAGGGAGATCCTCCCGAAGAAAGTCGAGAATATCGTCATGCGTTCTAATAGCCAGCTCAGAATCATTCATGTGCTTGGTCTTGACTGATTGCGCTCCATCGAGCGCAGACCCGATGCCATCCTCTGGTCTCGAGGTGATGAGCACGCGGAAGTTCGACGGGAGTCTGATGAGGTTTTTAGCGAGAAATGTGTGTAATCCCTTTCTACCAGTTGCGTCCCCACTCTCGTCCAAGGCATCGATTACGACAAGGATAGGACCAACAATGTGCAGACCCTTAAGCGGCGCCAGGATAAGGGATTCGAACAGGGTACCGTAGTCACGTGTTCCAGCTCGAAGAGAAGAGTTGTCTTTTATGACCTTTCCCAGCGCGGCTTTGAACGAAGGATAACGGTCGGAGAGATCGCGAGCAAGAGTTGTGAAGAGGTGATACGCCTCCCGTTTGGATTGTTCTTTCCGCAAAAAGATAAATGATGACGTAAGACGATGGATTTTGTGGAAGCGCCGAGCGATCTCGTGCGCAATCGATGATTTTCCAGTGCCTGCTTGCCCGAAAAGAACGAGACAACGCTCCGAAGCGGGATCGTTCACCCAATTGACGATGAAGTCCAGAAACGCCGTCCGTGTTCCTGTAAGACAGCCCTTGTCGGGCGTGAATCGCGAGCCAGGCCCGTATGGTATTTCTCTGATTTTAGCATCTAGCTCTGTGACAATCGTCAGACAGAACCGTCGAGGTAGGGTGACAACGTACCGGCGTCGGACACTTGACTAGACACCCACTTCAGCTGGGTCGTCATCCCGTCGAGCTGACTCGAAATCCTGCCGACATCGGCCGATATTATTCCCACGTCATCCAGAATTTGGAGCGCGGTTATCTCTGTGGTGATCGTAGCCTCGTCCAAGAAAGTCTTTCGCTGGTCGAGAAGGGTGGCGCGGAAGTCCTCGATTCTTTTGTCGACTTGGTTGCCAGTATTCTTCAATGTTCGCTTCCCTGAAGAATTGCATGTTTACGTCGGCCGACTGAAATGGGTAAAGATTACGTACAGAATTGCGAATCGTTTGCGTATGATCGGATAAAGTCGCAGCAATTACAGACATGCTGCAACATGAGCGTAAGGATTTGTGCCTGCCTCGAATCACGTCGGATCGCCTTGAAACGGTCTTCCTGGTTTGCGAAATCAAACGCATCATGTATGGCGGCAAGTAACGTTTGGACGTTGTCGTCGCGTTGAAACTGTTCTAGGAGGGTCTAACACATTGCATAAGTATTTTAATCGGACAATAGCGCAGATAGCTCACCTTGGGGATCGCAGAAAGTAGACCATGTGCCATCTTCGCAATCGGGTGGAGCTGAGGACGACATTCGGCTCGGTCAAGGATCGGCAAAAAAAGGACGTCGTGGCGCACTTCTGCAACTGGGCCCAACGTATCCACCACCCACTTGATCCTCACGAGAGCACCTTCCCATTTATTCGAGAGATTAATTGATGTCATAGCCCCGTCGGCGTCACGGAGAGCATTCTCGGCAGGTGATACAACGACCTTTAAGTAGAGCGTAACCTGTTGGTTCGACTGTCCAGACTGTTCGTCGTGGTTGGTGAGGACATAAGGGACTTCTACACCAAAGATGTTCAGCTAGTCATGTAAATAAGGTTTCTAATAAGATACGTACCCGTTTGTGTTTCGACGGGTATTGTTGTTTCGTGCGTTCCGATGACGACATCGGCGTGGAAGCGCCGCTTCTCATAAAGACGTAGTATGAGATGTGAAGACCGTTGTGTAGAACTGAACCGAACTTTTAGCAAAAAAATAAGACAGAAAGAAAAGTCCTACAAGATGCCAAGCGGCTGGTTCCAGTGCACCGTCGGACCATCAATCCGGCCGCTTTTCGTCTTCTTCGTTGTCGTATCATGGGTTATAGTGACATAGAAGGACCTCTTCAGGCCTCGCCGTTTCTTGATACTTGGGAGATTGTGCGCCCGGAGGACTAACAAAGGGTATAAACGACTATCAAGGCATCAACGAGCTAGTATTCCAGTACATACCAGTCACCTCAACACGGGATAGGCTTCCCTGCGATTCGGCGATTCGAGTGCTGTCCAAGGACTATTGAGCGAGCATCGCTACACAAAAAGAAAGGGATTGACGCACCTTCTTCCTGAAATTCGCGATCCTGAGGGGCCTGGGCTGGAGTAGTGGGTTACTATCAAGAATGTCACAGCTAAATGGTCATCTGCGCACGAATTCGAAACCATTTCCCCGTGCTCCAAATCTTGCGCAGCGGCCATACTGGATAGAAGAGTGTTTTGGAGGCTAGAGTGATGGGGGATAGAGTGAGGTGCGGTTCGAGCGTTTAGGTGTCCACGAGCTGTCCACGATAACGCCCAACCCACGCTGAATGCTCCCACAGCTGTCAAGGGTGTTGTCCACTGGCGGGCTGGGAATAAATTCAATTATGTAAAAGAAGGCAGGGTTGCACAATCTCCGTTATCTATCGGCATAACATCGGTACCTCCGCCAGCTCTTTTTTTTTCACATTCACGAAACGCTGCGCTCTCAGCCTTAATGACTTGTTTGGCATTCCCTATAAATTTGGGTCTCAAATGGACTTAGAGTGAACAGGTGCGGTGCAGTTAAGGCCTTGGTTAAGGCGGCCTACAGGCGTCATCTTGCTGACTGAACTTAGCTTGATTAAGGTTCTGTGCAGCTGCTCATAGCGCTCATCGATGATGCATGATGGACGGAGACCCTTTGCCGTGAGCCAGATACTCCTATACTCCTCACTCCTACTCCTCCCTTCTAAACCACACTCTCGGCAACAGACATTGATATGAGATGCACAACTATCCCTTCTCGTCCTTCCTATCATATCGATCGGGGGCCAACTCAGACCCCGTCGTTACTCGTCGTTCTCTACCCTTACAGCCACAGCAAATCCCATCACATGATTGCCCCCGAAGATTTCTCCCTCATGCGCTTGGAGCACGCTGCAGCGAATGCGGGACCAGCCGCCGCTAGTGGTTTCTCCGACGATCAGTGGTAGTCAAGATGCGCCATCTCTGCAAGAATATGAAGGCCGTGCAGTGTACGGCTTCGCGCCTGCTAGCATTCATCGGGATCACCTCACAGGCTGTCACCGCGCCAGTGCCCGAGAGAGCAGCATAACGTGCATCCAGATTACCACCGCGAGTCCAGCGTCGCACAAGTTTGCCCCGCTCCTTGTTGTCAAGCCTTTCACGCCCATTCCGGTCGGTCCGTGGTCTGGTGGCAACTGCGTCACCATACCGCCTATGCCATACCCGGTGCAACAGCCTCATGAGGTCCGCTTCAAAGGCCCATTCTTGCACGGAGTCTACCGCACGTTGGCGCATGGAGGACGCATCGTCGCATTTGTTCTCGGAGTGTTATTTCTTTTGACGTTATATTGGCTGGCACTGACGACTTCGTTTTGACGATGGTAAGGTGTGAGATTGGCGTCCTTGTGCGCATGTTCTGAGCCCTGACGATGTTGCTCGCCTGTGCCTTTCGCAGCGGCCCTGTTCTGATCGGGGCTAGTTTGCACTCCTGTGGGAGAAGACGGCTGGTGTGTAGGCTGCGGTTTATCGGACGTGCATCATCGTTGGTGCGTAATGGCTGCTGATTTCTTACTGCATCATTCACACTTTCGGCAGCGTTCTTCCGGCTACCCTCAGCCTGGCACGCGACCCATCGGTCTGTCTTAACAGCGTTGATTACCGTGCGGGAGAAACTGGTGCTCGTGGCACCAGCTAGGAGCATACTCGCAGCAATGCCCCTCGCGACAGTCGGCCTTCCCAGGTCCCCAGCGTCCACAAGCGCGGAGCCATTCACCAGCGCACAGGAGTACGACGAGTTTTATCATGGTCTGGACGAGGTTAACCTTCTTGAGGAGCTCTCTGCAGGTACACCATCCGTCCCTCTCTTCATCAACATCCTACTCACCTAGCACAGCGCCGAGCTTCTCAAGCACTCTTCGCCCTATCACCTTTCCCAGTACCCAGATCGGTGCCAAGATACATAAGCAAGACTTCAGCCTCTCCGTCGCCCGCTGTCGACCTATGGTCCACGGCGCCAACCCCTGCCACCCGTGCTACGCTCCGCAAATCGTCTCGCCGCACACCTTTTGACGTCCCTTGCTTCCACGTGCGCACCACGTTTGTGCTTATGTATCTTATTTGATGATACTCGTCCCTGCCACCCTCGACGGAGTTGTTCCCGCTCCGCTTGTGCGCGCACGAACAATACAATTTGTTTGCTATTCTCCGTTGAGCTGGTCGGTTCCCCAATATCTGAAGAGGACGCGCTCCTCGGTGTCCCGTCTTCTCTTGGCGAGGAGCTACGACGTCCAGTCACGATCACTGGCAGCCGTTCTCAAGCTTTCTGTCACACTGAAACAACGCCGGTCGAGGGTCGTGGGTGGAATGGAAGGGCGTCTGTTCTCGGCGCAACCGTTTCGTTCACGCTGGAACGTGCTCCACCTCACCCCGCGGCGGTCACCAGCAGCAGGCTAGATAGACAGCGAAGTGCTGCCGAAACCCTTTCGCCGTTCCCTACTATCACTACCCCGCTTATCTTATCATCCATCCCAGATAACTTAAGAGCGGACTTCTCGCACCCAACTTCCTCTCACCTTCCCCTTTCACCTTCTGTGAACATGTCGGGCACATTTTGGAGTCAGAGATGTTCCCTGTTTGTGGACTTTGCTGAGTAGCAGACTCTTTTCACTCTTCGAATTCACAGCTCTCTTCGACCTCCTCGTTGTATTCCTCACAATACAGAACCGCCCTTTCGCTCGTTTTTACCCCTTTCCCCCCCTCCTTTGACTTTCTCTGTGTGTATGGACACTTTGGTCTTCCCTCCCTGCTACTTCCTGTCATTGTGCGCAGACTTTCGCAATAAACCACACTTTCAATAAGCACTTTTTTGTGAACACGCTCAAACTGCTTGGTTCAGTCGACGCAGGACGTCGCTACATAGGCCTAAATCGCGTTCCCACTTCGTTCTATTGGTGTCCCTTTCAGAGAACGCCCTCTGTCCACCCGTGTGCTACTGCCGTCTGCGGCATGATTCAATTCTGCCTCCCAAACTCGAACTTACGTTTGCTCTTACTTTGTCCGAAATCAGGACCACTTTCTCACGCATTGGGGCCGGGCCTTCGCTCGCGTCGTTCGCGTTCATAAAGTTCTTCCACCCCCGTGATGCGTCTCTTTTACACGACGGCTCAACGAACTTGAAACCACATTATCCCCCCGTGGGAATCGCATTCCAGCCAGGTGAAACAATTCGCGACGAGGTACGAATACTTTTCTGGAATTTCGCGCTACCACAAACCTCCCTCAGGACCCCGGGAGATTTCCCAATGTCACGGTGAGCAATGCCGGCGAGAAAAAGTAAGTTGTGCCATACCTCCATCCAAAATTTCTCTCTCTTAACTTGCGCGATCATCCGGAAGGCCGCTCATTCGCCCGCGCCCGTACACGAGGTGACTACAACGCTTGCCCCACGGAAGTGTAATCCTTCTTATGACAACAAAGCCGAACTCTACCATCACCTTGGCCCTCTCCTCATTCGCGGCCGTCTGGACAACAATCCGAAGTGGGCGGATCCTGCCGATCGCATCCCGTGGCCGAGAGCCTTGGTTTCTGCGGCGTCCTTGACCGATTCGAATCATACCTCCCTTCCCAACAGAAACAAGGTGTAGTCATCGCTATTGAAGGCATCACATGCTTGCAAAATCTTCCCCTTCGGGCTTCAACCTTCCGGTCCTCTCCGCCAGTGGTGTGCACATCTCAAAGTGACCGTTTACGGACTATTAGTAATTCGTACGGAGTAAAGTACGGCCTCGCATTTTTTAATTGTGTACGCAATCAAGGTCGCGCTTTTTTTTTACTCGGCTTCGTATGGTTTCATCTATACCATATTCCGATGTTTGCGCTTTGCATCTTCCAAAGCGAGTTTGCGAAGTCAAAGGAGAGCAAGTGGATTGGGGGATGCGTTGTGTGTTTGCGCGCTTTCAATTTCTAGTTTACATAGCAGCGATTGTACAATGCCGCATCAGTACAAGATAGACCGAATATTTCGTCCGAGTCCTGCTTGCTTCCTTCGCAATTATAGAGCCATTTATCATCCAATTGGACGTCCAACATGGTTTCCTATCCCGTTCAAGCTACAAACGTTCAGACAGCCAGCGCCTTTGACAACACCACGAAAAGAAAGACGTCGGAACAGCTACTGACACCAGCAGCACTCCCTAACCTTCTCGTCTCACGCCAAGTCCGGAGAAGTTATTTTGTATTGGTGGTACTAGACGTTGTATAGACTGTACCCCACCTCGAAGATGTAACAAGCCATCTTGTCGTACACCTGACGTTGTATTTTAACCACTGCGCAAGCTCGCGAACCCCAATTCTGATATCACGGCCACTGGATGTGCGTCTAATCCACCAGGGCCGATGGCTTCCCTCTTCCCATCACATGGCCGACAACGTCTGGAGCCCGACATTCAACCCATCAATCTTTGGTGCAGCCCAACCAGAAAAAAAGAAATTAGCACAGATCGTCATATCTAGAGCTTTGTGTAGAAACGTACTCCGCCTACGACTTAGCCATCTTGCGGGTGGTCTTCGTTCTCCCCGCCTTTCTCTTTCCTTTCCCTTGCACCGCGCCCATGCGGCGGCTTGACCAAAATTCGTGCGACATTCCGCTCGTCTGCCCGTACGCCACTAAGCATCGTCTTGACGTAAAGCGCGCCGCGCCGTTTCCCTCGCTCATGCTCTTCAAACTGAAGGCGTGCGCGAGCTCGTGCACCGACTTGCGCGTGTACCGCGCCATAGGCAGGAGCGAGAGCGTCGGAGCGCTCCGAAGATCCTCCACGAAGCGCCGCTGGTGTCCGACGACCATCTCGAGGCCGACGGACGCCACCGCCTGTCGGGCTGCTTCGCGCGCCTTGTTGCCACGCTTCTTCATGAGCGCAAATGGGTCGGCAGCGGCCGTGGTTCTGTACGACAAGAACAAGACGCACATAGAAGCACAAGGTTGAGCGGGCGAGACCACTGTTGACGAAGGTGTAGGGTACGTACTCGGTGAACTGTCGATAAAGTCGTCGAGGACGACCTCGAACTTGCCATTGTGGATGGCCCAAAAGATGCGGTTTCTCTGCTTGCGATCCTTAGCGCGGAGGATATCGTCGTTTTCACCAAGGAAGTACTGCGGTATCAGTGCATCAGCCATCGACAGCAAACATAGTGGAAGAAACTGGCATACCTGTATCCGCGCGATGATGCTGTCTTCATCGTCAACGTCCGAATCCGAGTCCAAGTCCAAATCGTCGTTGAACTCTTGCTCTTGGTCAAGCTCTTCCCGTATCATACCCTGGACGGTCCGTCCAACGGTCCGACTGTAAAGTCGTTCAAAGCACGGGAGGTCGTCGAGAAGGCGCATACCAGCGCGGGTGACTTGGAGGACGAGGGGAGGAACCGCCTGGGGGACACGAATGAAGACGAAGAGGAGGACGAGGGTGCGAGTGGCAGCAATGGCAAAGAGATTGACACTGAGTTGGAGTTGGCCGATGGCGTGTAGGGAATCCCGGTCGCAGAAGGCGAGGACGAGGACGAGGCTTCGAGGAGCTCTTTTGCCGAAGACAACGATGACGGTACATCAGACAACAAGGAAGTGACGCCAAAGAGGCGTACGAACGCAGTCACCGCATCAGCCCCAATGACCTGGTCCACGACCATGTCCCCGCTGTCCTCGACCTCGACCACCCCCACCTCGAGCCGCCCCAGTCAACAACTAGTCAACATCCGAGTCGCCGCGGCGCTGCTCGGTCCGGTTCGCGCAGCGTTGCCTCCGCGCGGATCGCACCAAATGAGGCGAACACCGTGTTCCGCTCCGCCTTCCGGGGGGCGGTGCGCCATGGATATCATATGCGGTGCGTCGATTTAAGAGTGGTGGAGAGGAGGGAGGAGGAAATTTTCTTGAAAACCCGCGCAGGTGCTGGTGTCGGCGATGGCGCTGGGACGATGTCGTATTTTGGGAGCTTGGGCTCAGGCTCTGGTGGGAGAACCGGTGCGTGCGGAGTATCGTACATTTTCCGATGGACCGGCATAACGGCGGCGGGGAGGAGGGAGCGTTTTTGCGTCTGGAGAAGATTGGGTGTGGGGCAGAAACGAGTTTGCCATTTCGAGGATGAGATCGATGAGACGCGACGTATACGACGATTTCATCGCCATCATCCTCGCCAATGACTTCGCCTAGTATACCAGTGCCAGGATGCTCCACCACGATGTCATCAGTAGATGTGGACGAGACCGACGAGTATTGCACTGGTGGTTACGGCTGACTGATTTCCTCCTTCTAGACGCTGGTGTCAGTGGTCACTCAGTTTGGGTGTGAAAAGGGAGTGAAGGAACTCTTCAAGATTATCGACTATGCTTGTGGTTACACGAGATTTGGTTGCGTGGATCACCGATCGATCACCGTCGTGAAGGGCGTTGGAAACATCAGCGAAGACTGCGATAGAGACCCGGAAGTAGGATAGTACAGCAATACAAACGATGACTCCGGCACGCTTCTGCGTTGCTCGTGGACAGATCCGCGGCTTGAACGCACTTCCGAAGACTCACGTGGAAACACGTGATTTCGGGACTCCCCTGGCGTATGAACCAAAGTTTCTCTCTGACAGCGGTCAATTCATTATACTTTCCTTGCAATATACGACCCCCGGTTCCGAATTTGAGCGCTTTGAGCCTCTATGGGTGAACACACTATGCTGTCGCTCCGTTTCGCATCACTTTATACTTCTTTTGCTCAAGAACGGCCATCCACCTCTGCTTTATGAATTCGCGATCGTCATGATCTTGCTATATTCCCTCAATGCCTGGCGCGAAGAGAACTCGGTCAACGACTAAGGCACCTTCGTGAGCTCCAGGGGTACGTTTACCCCCTTCTTGTGTCTGAATGTTTGGCAGATTCTTCGACCTTCCCTCGTTCGACGAGCTACGTCCTAACAAACAGTGATGTGTCGCCCCTTTTAGTTCCTAACGGCCCAGAGGATTCGCGTGTAAATGTATTTCCTATGTGCCTACATACTGATTGAACGCTAGGTGCGTCCCTTGTTCAGCGAGACCCCGAACCCCTTCGTCGTAAGAAAACTCAACGTATTACTTGTATCAATTGAAGCACGCGAAAATTACCAGAAAACGGGTAGCTCGACAATGAGATTCAACCTTCGGCGTGAGCGCTCTTCACCACGTTCTCGAAACCCAAACACAAGGGGACTTTGCCACCGACCAGCTGAATGCTCAGACAGCTCGGGAAGCGCCTCGCGGACATCCGTGGCCTGCTGGACAGGTTGGACGCCTCTATGGCATCCGTAAACGAGGTGCGTCGCTATGTGTATGCTAGAATACCTTTATCATCGGTTTTCCTTCCTTTTTAGAGGGTCACTCCTGAATCCTCACGAACCGTTCCTTCCTACCGTGTCGCGCCCGTCCCCATCCGTCACCCGAAATCTCGATCTGCCAACGGTCCAACGCCTTGCACCACCCTCACACGTCACGTCGGGTGTTCTCACCACCGAGGATGCGGAGGCTTCCGCAGCGGCAGCTGCAGCAGACGTCGACCCGCCCAAGGCTCGGCCGACGAGCCCGGCACCTTTCTGCCGCCGGATCGGACGCTGTCAACGACCGGCGGGCGCACTATGGGCGACGCGGCGTCTGCCTCTGCGGTGCTTCGGCACAACACGGCGCTGCAGGAGGAGCTGGCGGCGCAGCTAGCGCACATGGCAGGCCAGCTGCGGCGGAATGCGGAACACTTCTCCCGGCGCGCTGGCGGCGGACCAGAGGGGGTGCATCGCGTCGCGGAGGAGAAGGTGGGCGCGAACCATGAGGTGATGGAGCGGGAGCGGGAGCGGCTGTGCGATCGCCGCTGGAAGGCACTCAGAACGACGTGTCTGGCGATATCGAACGTCGTCATCGCGATTGCGGTTTTGGTGACGCTCTTTGTCATTCGGTTCACATGAGGGGCGATAGGAGATGGTCATTAGCGTCGTGATGAACCAGCTATTTTTTCCAGCGATTGAGTGTGGTGTCGACGCCTTGCCTGTGACTTACTGAGTTGTCAGCGTGTACTGCATCAATGAGCTATTATCAACTTGAAGCATGTCATATTACACTTCAGATCGCCTAAAGAAAATCCATAGCGACTCTATCAAGGTGTTAATACAAATAGTCCAACTCTGCCCATGTACGAAGATCGACAGATCGAGGCCGGTTTCGTCGCCAGCCACCCAGATATTACTTGAGCGATGAAGATGCACCCTGTGTGGTAGCGGGATCCACATTAGGAATTCACCTTCACAATCACATATTAGAGTAACTAGCAATTCACGACGGCCCCAAGGGGCCGTCACTCATGAAAGTTTCCGGATGCCTGAATCCAGTGCGTGTGGCACATGTACAACTTCATATTTGCGTCAAGATTTGCGTAACTAACAATGTCCTGCACCACCAACTTGTAACGCCTCGCAAGACACTGCCGATTTCTAGGCACCCGCACATCATGCGATCCAGCGCGCACCAACACGGGGGACAGCAGGCCATCGGACTTCACCAATGCCATTTGCTGGGTGGAATCGACACCAATCTAAGAAGGAAAAGTGTATATTGGGCACACAAAACCGTTGTAGTTACACGCCGTCCTCCGACTACAATGAAAGACCAATGGACTGAGTGTGCCCACCATGGGCAGCTGGCGGTTCAGGCGACGATGCTAAGTAAGGATCGAGGGGACTCGTTGCTGAGGTCACACCCAAACAGGTTTGAAAACCTCGAAAGTCAGATCTGTGGGGATGCCATGTTTTCTCAAGAGTCGAGAGAAGTTCCTCTGAATCGGCAGGTAAAGCGGGAAGGCTCAGGGAAATATCCATAGGAACGACATCGCTTTTAGCCATATTCTTGAGATGCTTGGTTGAGCCCTTGGTTGGGCAAGGCAGAGATTGAAGCGATACGATTGACGCAAAAGCGATTTCGAGGCGTATGAGTACAACTCGTACAGTTCGTAGAGAAGAGGGGCAACGAAATATATCAGGACCCTCCCTTGCAGACAACAGGAACTGTATTGAGGTGAGGATTCGAAACGGAAAATCCCACCCGACGCTCAGTGAGCCAATGCTACGCACGGCAAAATCGCATTCGGATTTTTTTTTGCTAAATAATGCGCTTCAATGTTCTGTGTGAAGCGGGCTGTAAGGATGGTCGACCAGGAAAAGTATTAAAAAAACATTGCAGTCGCGATGCGAGGATGTTTGAGATATGCATGGCATGAGACGTAAGCTGAACGGGGGGACTGCATCCATTGGGGGAGCTTCGCAATGTGAGGCGCAAGTAACGGGCCTCTTCTCTTAAATGCAGCGGCAGGCAGGAGACCGCCGCGCCCGAGTGGTCCACACGCCCTGCGCGAGTGCCTCATCCATGATATCCTGCAGCAGGCGCTCCTCACCCGCGATGTCGAACAATGACAGGTCCGCGACGTCTGCGACGTTCTTTTTCGACGGTTGGGAGCACGTCTTTGGGGCTCCTCAGGTCGTTGTGATCGAATCAGCAAATGGTAGAACGCGAAATGTGCAAGCCCTTCTGGATAGCAAAATTGATGCCCCGGTCGGCAATGATGATGTCGCCATGTTTTGCGAACGCAGAGATCACGCAAAGTATTTTCAAGAACCCCTGGGAGTAGACGACCGTACGGAGGAAGTCCGCTATGTCTCATTCAAGATTTGTGTGGACATCTGCAGACCTAAGCCGTTCATTCATCACAGTAAAGGCGCATCGACAGCACAAACGTACCAATAGTACTATAGAGCCCAGGAGGGCCACCCACCGACATCATATTTCCGGAGGGTTTTTATTGCACGCACTTTGACAACTTCGTTACCAGTGAGGCCCATGAAGTTGTACTAGTAGCTGGCAAGATTGAGAACCTGCTTGCCCGTGTTGGCGAGTTTCGGCCTGGGCCCATTTGCACCAGAGACCACAGGTACAGCCTCGGGTTGCTGAGTACGTCACTGGCTTTCATGTCTGGCATCATCGCCCTGAGCTCGTGTGTTGAGTCCGGAACATCAACCCTACTGCCCAATTATGAAGCATGTCAAAAATCGGAGCAGGCCAAGTTACCATACATACGCGCGCCCCGACCGGCGAGCCATCTGCATTAGCCCCCGTCACCAATTGCGTTCCTCGTACAAGGAAATAAGAGAAGGAAAAAACGTACCTCGATAACCTTCCAAAGTAAGCTCATTTTCGAGGTCTTCCTCCACGCACGTGACGACGGCGGCATAATTGCATTGCTCGACGCGGTCCTCGGCACCGACGACGACTTCGCGTGTTTTGCGGTCGCGGAACAGCAGGACCTCCTGCGCCGTGAATGTGATCACGAACACGGGCGTGTTGTCTTCGAGGAAGCGCCCCGTGCTCACGTCCACCTGCCGGATGTCGAGAGCCTTCAAGTCCGGTTGCATGCCCTGGCGCAGGTACTGTTCCATCGTTGCCCAGAGCACGTTGTACTACGTCTGTTCAACGCGCGTCAATATAAAAATAAAACAATAAAACGGCGGTGGCTACGTATCGCCTCGGGGCACCACACTTTGAGTGCCTCGTTGTCCGCGCTCAGGTACACGTCCACCACCTCCGGCACGATGTACTCCCGCAGCTCCCGCTCGCACCCCTCCATCGAGAAGCCCGGGTCGAGCGCCTTCATGCTCCGCAGCACCTGTGCCGTCTCGTTCTCGTAGAACCACAATGCGACGGTCGACGTGACCGACCGGAGCGGCAGCACGACCGGGGTGTACGCTTCCGCGCCACGCGAAACTTCGCAGAGGTGGCTACCTTGGTCGGCGAGGCGTTGTCCTCGAGTCGCTAAGGCTGCACGTAAGTGCGGCGAGGTCGGGAATGGGAACAGTGGGCTGCATGGAGCCCTGCTGGTCTCGGTAATCACAGGCAACCGCAAACGGTCGTGCACGCTTCCGGCGACACGAAAGTTTGCAGAGGTGGCCGTCGTGGTCGGAGAGACGTCACAGTTGAGTCACTAAGGCAGTGCGTAGGTGCGGCACACTGGAGAACGTGAGGGGATGAAGCCACCACCACGCCGCCCTTGACCTGTAAGCAGACCAGGACCAGTTGAAGCTGGATTGTTAACATGATCAATCAAACACTGTTCAATTGCGGAAAGGGACCAAATTCGTCCTGTCCATGTTAGGGGGATAGGAGGTGGGCGTCGTCATGGACATCCATGCATCGATGACTGAAAAGTTTCATTGATGCATGTGACCACAAACTTCTCCGTTGCCGCGAATCACAATGCTGAACTGCACAGGGGAACGGAGTGCAGTATTTGCAAAACGCGAGAGAGCTTGCGAGAGAGGCTGGTCCCACGCGACACCGAACACTGTGTGGGTGGGACGAAGAACCACCGTTGCTGAACCGGGAAGTGCAAGCCTAACGTGTGAGAACACCGAGGGCGCAGGATTAAAACGGTCACAACAGCCAGTTAACACATTGAACAAAAAGGCCATCAGTGAGATCCAGAAACTGCGAAGCCAGCGACGGTATGGTCATGTGAGGGCATGTGATCGTTTGGGGAAGCGCTTGGAAGGCCTACTCGAAGTGGCTGAATTGATGCCCGCCAACGCACGCTGTTGCTCTGTATGAAATCATGCGTACCCCAGAAAAAAATTGCTGCAAGAAGGAGTATAAAAGCACACATTGAGTGTTTAAAAAATGATCTCAACACGGAAATCGAGGCAGCAAGCGAGGGGGAAAAAAGGTTCGAAGCCCGACAACTCCGTGACAAAGCGATGCCTAATTATTGTATAGATTAGTGTGCAATGCCCACCCAAAACTACAGGACGTAGTATTTTCTATGGATGGTAAGTAACAGCGATATACACCCGCAGAGGGTATCGAGGCGTCTCGAGGCGATGTCCACAGCTTCATTAAAAATTGCGCTGAAAAACTCGAAGATCCGAATTTCCCCCTTGGGCTCGTCTCGAGCTCGAGAAGTACACTCGGCGGTCAAGGGTTCGTGCTGTAATATACTGTACTGCTCCCTCGACATCAAGCAAAGAGGTTGATACGCTCACGCGCCAGCGCCTAGCCGAAAAGTGCTCTCAGTGTGGTTATGCAGACAGAAGAACGTGGCCTCGTGCACTCACACCTAACTATTATTGTTAGAGGCGTCTTTCTCGAATGGTACGACCTGATCTCCAAATACGAACTGCTTTGGCCACGGTCTGAGAACTAACCAAAAATGGCCACGAGCGAGTTCATCGGTCATCGTCCATGCGGATGCGAGTGTAATACGAGAACGCGGCGGCGGCAAGACCACTTCCTACAGAACGATGATCTGCAGGATGGGATAATGGCCGTTGAGGATGCTGTTCGTGTTACCCTTCTTGTGGGTGATATGAAGTGAATCCTGGCTGCCTGCTGTTCAGCCGCATCGTGCAGGTCAAGGTCACGAAGTGACCTTGATGGGTAATGTCCCTCTGGGTGTTTAATAGGGCTGGCGTCTGAGCGGTTTCTTGCCGTAGAAAGCATGCCCACGGTCCTCGAACGAAGGGTGTCATCGCGTTGTAAATTACCTCTCTCCAACGGCGTGCCGAGAATAATACACGGATTCATCTCGGCCGACATGAATTGTTGCAACGCCTCACCTCCATAGTCTAGATTGCCTCAGGAGAGTGGCGTGGAGGATTTGGCTAGGGAAGTCTCTTATGTGGGAAGTCTTATGTGTAAGCACAACGTACAAACTAGGTTTCGCGTCTGATAAGCCTGTAAGGGACTTTCACATGAAAAAAAGCGATACAGGACTTATGGTGAAGCAGGCACAGACATTGATGCATATTGATGCATTGATGAACCGTATAGTTAGTCGGCCCAACATCACCGCGGCGCCGCCACTAACTAAGCCGCTTTAAGACGATTTGTATTTTTGATTCGGGTACAGTGGCCGCGTCCTGTTCGGTTTACACGTTAGGAACATTCGATGCAGCAGGTAGACTAAAGGACATATATAATAGCTTACTGGACGTGAAGATTTGGACTGACTCGGGGGTATGCCACGTCAGCTGCTGGGTCGACTATATGAAGAATTCATCACGGAATTCATCCGTATCCGCATACAACACGAGCGGACCGCTCCCGTGACCATGTCTCTCCTGTCGTCCGCGTTCTCTAGCGCAAACTGGCTGCGCGACCAAATTTTCGACCGCATCAACAGTGCCTGTCTCGCCGTGCTCAGAGCGGGCCCGATACCACAGCATGTTGCCTTCGTCATGGATGGCAATAGACGGTATGCCCGTATCAAAGGAATGAAGGTAATACAAGGACACGTCGACGGCTTCGTCGCACTGAGAAGGGTACGCCGTACACGTGGCCCCTTCGGAGACAGAAGAAAAAAAAGCTCAGTTTGTTCACAACTAGGTTCTGGAAATATGTTCCAGCCTCGATATCAAATTTGTCTCTGTATATGCCTTTGCTATCGACAACTTCAAGCGCCCAAAAGAAGAGGTCGATGGGCTGATGCACCTGGCCGAGAACGCTCTTCTGGACCTTTGCACACGTGGGTGCGTGCCTTCCCCATGATGAAAAACGTACTGGGGTACTGAACTTCTCTCACGCTTAAGGGGTTTGCTCGCTGAGCACGGAGTACGACTTAACACCGTCGGCAGAACCGACCTCTTCCCACCTGAGGTCCAAGCGGCTTTAGCCAAGGCCGAAGAACTGACTAAGGATAACCATAGGTGGGTTGCGTGCCAAACGTCATTGTACCTGCTGCACAATTACATCTTTCCAGAGCAGTGCTGAATTTGTGCATGCCGTATTCTTCGCGGGACGAGATTGCCCTGGCTGTAGAAGAAACAGTTCATGTTGCCTTACTCGAAGGGAGAACAGAGTGAGGCTTGCACGCATGCTACGTAGCGTGTATGCTGATGAACGTGCAGACCGATCACCGAAAAAGACATCGAAGACCACCTTATGACCACGAAAGTCAATAGTCCTCCCCTAGACATTCTGATAAGGACCAGTGGCGTCAAGCGTCTGAGCGACTTCCTACTCTGGCAGGTGAGTCCGCGATCCTCGATGACCGGACCCATTCAGATGCTCACCGCATTCTGACAGTGTAACGATAACACGCAGGTTCATTTTATTGATACTTTCTGGCCGGACATGGGCCTGTTTGATCTTCTCCCTATAATGTTAGACTACCAGCGAAAGGTTTGGTCCCAGTAGATGTCTTTGTATGGTCTGTCCTACAATAATCAGATTGTGCTTGGAATATACAGTTCGAGGGTACCGATTACGTTATGCAGGGAGACAAAGTCTGTTTATATACTTGTGGTACCAGGGGAGGCAAGTGTAATGTGGTCCATGGTCGGTCGGAAAGCTACAGGCTGCAAGATTATGTGATATGCTAAGTGTCATTCCATAATTGCGTACGTGTCGTTACAGTAAATGTCCTGAAAAAGTCCAAGGGTGGGCTCCGTTATAGAAAGGCGTAATAACGCGGCGTTGGATGCCATAATTATATACATATCGGTGAAGAAATCGTTGACACGCCCAAAAGCCCGTTTAGTACGGGTGAGGTGAGGTGGATCAGTTGGGGGGGTCGCGCGGAAGACCGGTCGCGCGGCGATTCGATCGATGTTCGTGGCCCTTCGAGTCTGGAAATGGTACCCCGGAATCGCGACGTGCCTGGGTTGCACCGGACTGGCCCTGAGCCGCCTGCCGTTGCCAGTCTTCCACTTTGAGCGCGGACAACCTCGCCGACGACGGCCGAACCGTTGGGGTGGGCACCGTACTCAGCTTGTCTGCACTTTTTGAGCGCGTGTGACGGGTAACGGGATCGCGAGATTTCTTGTTCGTGTTATCCTTATCTGTGTGGTTTCCTCAGAGCGACGGCGGCGAGAATCCTTTGCTTGCGCAGCAGCTCTTTCCGCTTGCCGCTTGGTAACTGCCTGACGTTCGACCGCTATGGAGCGCCCCCACCGAGCCTTGGCAGCCGAGACATCTGCTTGTTCCTTCTCTGCGTTTGTGAGTGGGGCCTGCAGCTCATGCAATTTCTCGCGATGGCGTTCTGTCAGTTCTTCGTAGGTAACAGTGCGCGATTGTAGTGCCGGAGGCGGGGTCACCTTCCTTGGCGGTAAGATGGTCGGGGGCATGTAAGAACTGCTAAGGGGAGAGGAGGCAGTACGTCGGTGATGAGCCCTCTGGGAAACAGGTGCTGCGTCGGGGTTGGCCGCAGATGTACGCGAATCGGTCAACGCCCATCGACGGCACCAGTCTCTATAAGCTTTCTCGCATCTGTCGATGCATAAGGGCATCTTGAACAGCTGTCGGGACAGATAGGCGAGGAGTTGGAACGACAACTGGCATCGGGAGTCGTAGCAATAGGCGCGGATACCCCAGAGGGGGGGTTGAAGGAGCTTCCGGTCACGAAGGTACGAATCCCAATCATCATCACGCAGGGGCGCGCTGGTCGGTCGCCCAATGGCGTGGCCGATGTGAGCGCCGAAAGCAGAGCTTCCCATTGACTGAATCCTTGCGCGCGGGTCGGGTTGCCGAGGGGGGCGTTGATGCGATGAGCCGAAGGTTGTGCCGTTGAGATCGTAGCTGAGCGTTCTAGCGTGGGAAACAAAAGACGGATGTTGTGATGCGGTGAGAGACGGCTGACGAGACTCGGAGCTAGATCCAGAAGACGGCTGGGGGGTTTCCGCTTTGAGAACGTCGATGGAGCGTCGTATCGTCTGGATCTCTTGTAACAAGTCTTCTCTGCTCTGAGATCTCCGGTCTTGGCGCTGGAAAAGTTGCGATTCTCAATGTCCCCAGAGACAAAGGCACGAGGGACATCGTCCTTGATGTCGCTGCCCAGATCGAGCACCGGAAGGACACCTGGACTTTGGGGCATTTTCATGGCTGCGCGTTTGAGCTCTTCTTCGGGGGTACCGGCGGCAAGGAACTCTGAATGCCAGAGGAACGCCGTGGACGAGTGCCGAAATTGGAATCATCTCTGGGATTCGAAGAACTGTCGCCGCCTCTCAGAAGGGTTGGTACCGGAAAATTCGCTGTCCCTGCGGTCGTACCTGTCTAGACCTAGGGTGTTCCTTTTCCCACTCTGCTTTCTCGAGCTCGAGCTTAGAAAACCTTCCGCAGCCTTTACGGTCGTCTTGTTGTTCGCGGCGCCTCTGCTCTTCTGCTATCTCCTTGAGTTTCCGCTGTAGGACGTGTAGGATGCGGAGCTGAACGGCAATTCCCATAAGAGTAACTGCGCCGATTAGACCGAGTTCAATCTGCATGGCCTGTGAAACAGGAAATTGGATATTATGGTCCGTGTACTTAGGGAATAGATTTCGGTATCCGATGTTCCAAACGTAGAACTGCACGAGGACGTCAGAACGTGCACGCCAGGAATGGAAGTGAGTGAAAATACCTCTTTAAGACCTGCCGTTGAAAAGCAGTCGGCACCCAACATGACGACACTGGCACCAACAATGGCAGTTGCAACGAGTAGGACCTGGTGATGAATCTTCGGAATGGTACAGAGGACGAAACCAATGACAGAACACGCTGTGGTTTGCATAAGATGGAGTTCAACAACCGAAACGTGAGTCCATACCGATGAACATAAGCCACCTGACACCCAAGGGGCGGATGAGCCCACCGTCTCGGAAACATTGGATCCACAAGCCAAATGCCAAAGCCGCCCCAAGCACCAATAAAGTACTTGGTTGTTTTCCAGAAGAAGATGGAAATGCCTCCACCGGCTATTCCAGCGACGAAGGATGACAATACGAACATTCCCCGTAAAGTGGTACTAGGTGGATTCACTGAATGCAGATGCCAAACTTGACGATAGGGCGAAGCAGATGAGGGATAGAGTGTAGAACCCGATCAAGAAGAAAGAAGTCCTGAAATCCCAAGGGGGGATCAGCAATGAGAATATATGAGAGGAATGGGCCGACCATCTGTTCTTGTGTCCGAGGAAGGCGCTGGGAAGACCAGTCAGAATGAGAACAGTGCCGAGAACCCCAAAAGCAGGATCGATTTTGGTTGCAAGGACTGTGGGGGAAGCAGATGGCGAAGATGTAGACGCGGAGGCATTGGTAGTAGAGGTGGGAGTAGTTGCGATCGTGAGGGTGCATTGAAGATGGTAGGCAGGACTGTGACTAGAGAGAGGGTCTGGGTCCCAGAACTTGTGATGGTGGTGGTGGTAAAGGACGAAGTCTCCCTGATAACTGTTACACTGGGCGAGATTGTAGAAGGCAACCGAAGAGTTAGTGGACTGTGCCGAGACTGAGACTACAAGGGAGGCGACCAGAAGGAAAGGGAGAGGGCGTTGGAGAAGACCAGAGCACGCCATGGTCGACAGCCCGGGCGAGGGGACATGATGGTGGGTGAAGGAAGAAAGAGGAAGTCCCGACGTGGGGAGTGTGTGCCAAAGGTCGTAATGTACACGGCCGGCAAATAAGCTGGGTAGTCGACCGTGCAAGACGGGGCAACAAGGCCGTGGTGAGGGGAGGAGGGAATCTGACTGACAGCCGGGATCACAAGCTGCACTTCGCCTCATTTCGATCGATTTCGATTCGGTTCATCTCATCTAAATAAACCGTCGACTTAGACTAGCCCTCGGACCCAAGTGGGTTAGCTGTTCTCACCTTTGCGTGTT
>JAKELH010000168.1:0-150112 GCA_021525015.1 Lactarius pseudohatsudake
TTAAGATTGCGTATTACTAAGTCAGACCTTAGGTTTGTGGATCGAGACATGATGATGCGTTTTCTCGGTTGGGGCATAGGGCATCGCAATCAGCCGGATTTTCCCCATGAAGCTAACGCACTTATAGCTTCCAGAAATGATAGGGAACTCGATCGACGCGAAAATTCAGTAGCAGGAGTTACGATAATACTGTAGAAGGTGGAGAGGGTGGAGATGATGTGAGCATCAACGGTAGTGGACGACGACGACAATGGTTCTGATGTTGAGAGTGAGGACCTCGATGATGATGATCAAGTCATAGAGTTTGAGTACTAGTGCCGAGCTAGGAAATGACAGCTAGTAGCACTACTTGACTCACCGTCTTTGTCATAGTTGTCGCCGCCTTCATGTTGTCACCTTCGTTGTGCTGTTGTCGCAGTCGTCATAGTCGCTTCATCGCTGCCGCCGTCCCCGTCGCCTTATCATTATTGTCGCTGTTCCCACCCCTCCTCATTGCGGTCGGGGTCGCACAGGCCTCATCTCGCGTTGGCAGAGCGCCCTGTTGGGGGTGGTCGAGTGGGACCGGGGTCATACGTGACTGCCAGTGTGTAGTGGTAATGGGGGCTACACGCAAAATGCGCTGGCGGCATTGCCACAGTCATCATAGTTGAGGCCGCATGGACGGGGGTCGTCACAGTCGGAATCGCACAGCCATCATCGCGGTTGGGGGCCCCACATCGCTTATGGCCGACCTCCTCTGATCCTCGTCGTTATTTGAGGTGGTAAGGTTGACTGCCACTACCGTATACCCCATGGCAGCGAGAAGTCGGCGAGCACAACCTGCACCAAAGAGGGCGCCGGTGTAGCTAGTCGGCTTCGGCCCTGCGTGTGGTGTGGTATGGTGGCAAACACCAGTTCAGTGCAGGTGTGAACTTCAAGGCAACAGGGAAAAAGCGGGGGGAAATTTACAATGAGCGGTATGATAAAATTCGAAATTAAAAACAACGAAGTCGCATTCATTGTGATTGGTCTTGATCGGGTTGTTTGCCACCGCTTGGCCCCACGCGCCAGAAACGCGCCAAACAAACGACTCAAACGACTCGTTCCCCGGGGCGGGAACCGCCGCGCAATGATGAATCAGCGATCGGCCCTGCGGACCGGTCACCGACACGTGACGGGAGTGGGACTTTCGCGAGAGAAGTACCAGGATCCCACGCCACGGATTACTGTAAGCCTCCTTGACGCAAGCCTTGACGCAAATGTTTCGTTTTTTTTTTCAAAGTCAATTGAAAGTCGACGTCCTTTCCCGCCACCCAGTCACACCATGTCGCCTCAACCCCTCCCCTGCACATGGTCTGCACTCTGACACCCCCTCAGCTGCACCGCCATGGTCATGAAGACGCGGCTAATGACGAGGCTTCAAGCTGCCTTGTTGAGTTTTCTTTTTTTCTTTTTTTCTTTTGCTCCACCTTGAACCATTGCAGGACCACGCATCCTCTGCTCGCCTGCCGCACGGACACCACAACCGCTGCAAACCCAACACCGCTGCAGCCGCCCGGCCTCCTCGCTACCCCAACTGGCTACTGCCCCAACCATGCCGGCCCCACCGCTCAAAAGCCCCACCGCGACCCCAACACGGCAAGCCCCATGCCAAGCTGCAACCCTGGCCCCGCGACTGCTATCCCGATCCCTTGGGACCCCGACCCGCCGCGCACGAGCCCCGCCAACACGATGCGCAAGAGCCCGCGACTTCCAACCAGCTGCGACACCACCGCGACACGGTGTAAGGGCACCGCAGCCCTTGAGCGCGAAACTACCCACTATCGACCACTTCGGTCTCGTCGGCTCGGCACGTGACTCGACTGCCTATCGCGGATGATCACCAAACCGCCACCAACTCGTGTTTGTCGTCCTCTTCCTCCTTGCCTCGTTCTCCCCACTCTTCCGTCTCTCCATCATCTCGTCTCAACCTTCGTCGCTCTTTTCTATGGCCAAATATGATTAACATTTCCGATTCCGACCCTCGATCATCCACTATCCCTCAACGACTCTTCATCCACGACGTCGTCAAGGGGCTTGCCTCGGAAAGCCTTCTCCATCATTTACCACTCCATCCCTCCGTCACTTTTGCTGCCCTCGGAACCCTGGAACTCGGTGCATGCTTACACCCACAACCGTTGAGCGGTCTAGAGCGGCGGTCTTTGTCTCGGACAAAGGCGCGCCAGACATTTTATTATTTTCTTTGCCCAACTCTTACCATCGTTTATCGACTCAGTGCGCCTCGTCAACGCCACCCGCGTCGCCTCGTCGACCTCTCTCCTTCAACCAGTTAGACTCCTTGTCGCCATTCTCCTTCTTCCTCTTACTCCCCCGTTTCACCTCGACGCTTGCCTGAGTACAGCACACGCCGACGACGCCACTAGCGCCAGGGACGGAACGTTACTTTAGCCTTACGACCGCTCGTCTCTCGTAGTCTCCCGCTTTCCCTCGGACTCCTTCACTTTACTTTCCCCCTTTTCTACCCACTATCCCTCACAAACTTTCGACTTAGCATTTTACGACGACGACTCCTTACTTACGAATACACGTAGTATATAAGGACTCGGTCTCGCGCTCAACAATGTCATCTTCTTTCCCTGCGTCTTTATCGCTCTCGTCTCTTCTCTCTCGCGTGAACCAGTGTCAGTTTGACGGGGCCGGTCTGAATCGAAGACACCCGCTCGACTTCATCAACTCACCGTCCCTTTTACCCCTTTTCTAGTTGTCATCCGCGTCGTCGCCACGCGTGATCCAAGCCTCGCTCGACGTCCTCGGTCGGCTTCTAAAGTCTCGGACAGCTCGCTCGTTCAACGATCATCATTTGGGCCCTCGTGCCGACGAAGACTCGACGGCAACTCCCCTCCTTCCCTTTCCTCTGTCTAGTCCCCAACTCGGCATCACCTTACTCACTCACGCGCTTTCGAGCACGTACAACGGCAAGCCCCACCTCGCCCCCATGTGCCATAGTAGGTTTTTCTTTCTACTTTTTGCTTCACCTTGAACCGTTGCAGGACAAATGTGCAATGTAGGCCACCCCCGCTTACCTACCGCACCGACACCGCTACCTCACCACACCCGCACGCTCTTCGTCTCGTATTTAGCTAAGTTTATTTTCTTCTTTCCGCTCACCTTGAACTGTTGCAGGATGGACAACAGTGCAACGCTGCCATTGCCTCGTCCATGTAAGCCACCACCTCCACCCGCCGCACCAATACTGCCACCATGCAACCGCTACAACCCCAATGTCGTCGCAGCTGCACCTGCTTCATTGCCACCCCAACCGTCATCGCCCCAACCGCCCCACTCTGCTGGCCTGCCGCGCACAAGCCCCATCATGTCGCCACCCCACAAGACCTCACCACCTCCAACCTGTAGCGGTATGACACCTCGCTACGCTAGACTCAAGTTGAAGAGTAAGTGAACTGTAAGGGAGCACACTCAAGCCTAGCACGGAGATAAATCACGCGCCGAACGTACAGTCACAGTGGAGGGACAGAAACGTGGAGTCTTTATACAAGAACTCAGGCTGTCAAGAATATCACACTGTGGTACGCTGAGTGGAGAACCAAGAGGACAAGTTAGATTGGAGAGAGTAAGGGGATACAGGAAGATACGCACCTGAGTGGAGAACCAAGAGGACAAGTTGGTTCCACTCAGGACACTACAGGAGGGTTTATATACACTACTGATGCTGGCTTTGAATTGAGTCTAAACACTATTACTAAGTGTACAGTAAGACTCCGTGACTCAGAGGCTGACGTGTCGTGTCTAATAATAGCGCTATCTATTGTGCTGACTGATGCACTTGTCATAGCTGCTGACGCGTCTCCTTATCTGCTGAGTAAAACCTAATACAGCGAGTAAGCGTAAACTACTAAGCATATTCTAGAACCTTCTAGAGTCTTCCATCCTTATCTACCAATCATGAGAGTCCGTATATAAAAGGGAATGTGACCGGATTAGGTTGTCCTGTTAAGGATACAACTGTTCCAGGGTCACGTGCTTGAGGGTGCACATGGTGGCATCATGTGACTTACAAAGTCTCGTACTTTGGCCCTTTATATCTTCACTCTATAAATCCGTAAAAATACAGAAAAATAGGGAAAATAATACGCGTCCATGACACAACCGGCCACGACGTCACCTCAACTCAGCAACCCACGCTACGTCACGACCATCGCGACCACCGCCGCGAGCCCAACTGCACCACTTCACCACCACACCGACCCTCACACAAGGTCCGCCATGATGGCCCACCCCAACACGGCGCGCACATCCCCCACCCCACCATGCCATGACCTCGGCTCCAACCCCGACCCCGCAACCACCAGACCGTCAGACCGTGTCACCACCATCCTGGCCGCACCCACTTGAGTTTACCTCTCCTAGTACAATAGTCCTAGTCATGTATTCGTTTTAGTTTAAATAATCTATTTTTGTGCATAAATGTGGCAAATTCGGTGTGACTGCTTGTGTGACTGTAACATGGTGTTATGTAGATAGTGCACATGTGTACGAAACACTATTTCATTTTAGAGGTGTTATAATCATGTTATAACAAGTATGATTCAACATGACCATGATCAAAGCCAGAAAAAACAATGTATTGATGATACAGATATTGTGATGAAAAATGGCAAATCATAACAGAATCATAAGATTGGCAAGACTGTGATAATACCTGTGATTCATCACTTTGCAATATAACTTTCCCCAGAATCTTGTGATGTGTGGAGCACGTATCGGGACACCGGCAGATTTTCGCGCGAATCACCAAGGCAGCGACTCCCAAAGACTGAGTTAGTGACAGACGACATTGAGGTACATCGCAACACCTTTCAAGCTGGGTGGTCGCCTCACCTTCCGCTTACCAGTTCCTTTGTGACTGCGTCGAGCGCCAGCCTGACATCACCCTCGAGGAGCTGCAGACGGAACTCCATGAAGCCTTAGACGCCGAGACCTCGCTGCAGACAATCGCGCGCTCTCTCCAAAGGGCGGGTTATACCATGAAGACGGTACGTCGCGTTCTACTTGATCGACGCTGACAATGATCTCAATCCCATACATAGGTCACGCGGCACGCTCTGGAGCGAAATGAACTTGACCGTGCCGAGTTTCGGACCCTCATCAACACACATTACAGCCCGGAGCAGTTGGTTTTCGCCGATGAAAGCCACTTCAGCCGGCTCATGTTGAGGAGGCCATACGCGTGGTCAATACTACGAAGTCATAGTACTCTAACCAAGTCACGCCCCCCGACCCCCGACGTCTCCCCTGACTCCTTAGTGGCCACCTGTAACACCCGCTCTTCAATACAGTTTTTTTTTTGTATTCCATATCACAATATGATTTGTTGGGCTTTACCGCATGGCTCCGTCTTTTGGAAAAGTAGCCGTAGTGCATCCTCACACCTGCAAGTTCAACTTGGCATCGAAATGCATATGCTCATTATATTATTTTATTACTATAAATAATTTGTGTGAGAAAAAAAATCGGCAAAGTTGCCGGACAACCCATTCAATCTCAGCCCTATGCTGTAATCGGGTCGCGAAGGGCCTATCGAATTGGATCTAGCTGTAGTACAACGGTTTGGTTTGCTGTGAGAACCCCCAAAAACCCCTTGGTCGTTCTCGTCCTCAAATAAATTGCAAATGTTCACAGAGGTTGTCAAGACCTATCGTGCAGCTTATGCCGCCACAAGGACCAACCGCGTGCCAGCGATTGGCACCAGTAGAAAACGCGCCTATGATGCTCTCTTACGTTATCACTGGCAAAACACTAATCAGGGGTCTACGACCGCGGAATGGACGGGAACTAAAGCGGCCATGTCGTGATGATGCTGGCTTCTCCCTTCGCGTCTATATTTTCGAAGACTCTCGGGCGCACTTTTTGGTTGATGCCCCGCGACAGGACATGTACACTGAACAGGCTCTCAGATCTCAAGTTTGTTGTCAATGTAGAGGCTTCGGGTAGCACTCCATTCGTATCGGTCCTCACCAAGCCTCACCCTCTTTCGCTGGCAATTCAAAATTCGAGGGTATCAGCATCGAAACACGTTTACTGTACCTTTACTCCCGATTTCCCATTATGATGCCAGTGTAGAAATGCACCATAAAAGCCCTCATGTTTCCGGCATCCTACTGCCAGTGTATTGCCGAGACCCTCTCGGTGACCGGTGACCCCTGTAGTAATGCGCTACCATCTGATCTCTGTGATTTCCGTCCTTGCTGCTGTTCTCCTCGGCAGTCTAGCGAAGCCCTTCTCACCACGTTGGGACGATATACGTATCAAGCACTCTTGGAATGCCGTCCCAGAGAACTGGGAGAGCCTTGGCAATCCACTTAGCGGCACCACCATCGACCTCTACGTGGCACTCAAGGCCCACCATGAGAACGCTTTGATTGACACGCTATACCAGGTCAGCAACCCCAACCACCCAAGGCACGTCTACTCCGCCACTCCTTCCCTCACGCATGTACTCACGAGTGTTTTTGCTCTGATGCAGATATGGCAAATACTTATCCAAGGAGCAGGTTGCGGAGCTTGTCTCTCCGCCCCCAGGAACCCTCGAGCTCGTCAATTCTTGGCTCGAATACCACGGCGTGCCCTCCTCGTCCGTCTCGATGACACACGGCGGCACCACGCTGACTCTCAGTGACGTGTCCATTATCCAGGCCAACGCTCTCCTTGGCGCATCATATCAGCTGTACAGGCATGTCGAGACAAATGAGACAGTCGTCCGCACGGTTGGCTACGCGCTCCCCGCTGCACTGCACGGGCTCGTGCAGACTGTAGTGCCGACGACGTGCTTTTCCACCCCGCACACGCAGTGGCAGTCACCGCGCAAGCGCTCCGGCAGGGCGACAGCGGGGTTGAAGAGGCCGGTATCAGGAGAGCCTGTGACTGTGCTGTCAAGCCGCGACGATGATGACACCACGCCGTCGTTTCTGCGCTCCCTGTACAAGACGGCCGAATATACCCCCGCTGCTGCGGACCGGAATGCGCTCGGGATTGTGGGAATTCTAAACGAATACCCGAGCCCAGAGGACCTGGCGAAGTTCATGTCCGTGTACCGCTTCGAAGGACATAATGCGGCAATCACCGTCGTACAAGTCAACGGTGGAGGATACGACCCGACCAACCCCGACCGCGAGGCGAACCTCGACACCCAGTATGCTATGGCCATGGCGTATCCGACCCCGGTAATATTCTACAGTGTCGGCCGCGGGCCGGCGGGCACGACCGATTGGTTTGTGTCCTGGCTCCGCTACATCCTCGGGGAGGATAATATCCCGCGGACAATCAGCATATCGTACGTCTCCGAAGAGAGGTTCATTCCGATGGCATATGCAACGTACGTGTGCAACCAATTTAGTATACTTGGCGCACGTGGCGTCAGTGTGCTCATCGCGACTGGGGACGACGGCGTCGGCAAAGGGGACTGCGTGACCAAAGACGGCTCCGTCCGGTTCTACACGCAATTCCCCACAACCTGTACGTGTGGCATTCTTTCTCAGCTCGGGAGAAGTACAGAACGGGTCACTCACCACACCTTGTACTTTCGCAGGTCCCTATGTCACAGCCGTCGGTGGGACGACAGGTCACGATCCAGAGATCGCGGCAAGCCTCTCCGGGGGGGGCTTCTCGAACATCTTTGAACGCCCCGTCTACCAGGAACAGGCCGCGACCGAATTCCTGCAGCACCTTGGCAACCAGTATCAAGGCAAATACAAGTGCATCCCTTTCCGTGACCTGATCTGACTCCTACTTACTTCGTAATTGGTGCAGCGCTACGAGCCGGGGAATTCCTGACATCTCCGCCCAGGCTCTGAGATTCCCGGTCATCTTCAAGGGCCAGCGGAGAGTCGCGGTTGGCACAAGTGCCTCTGCGCCTGTGCGTGTCTCTCTCCTCTCTCCTATCTGGTTCGTACATCCGGCTGACCACCAATGTACAGATCGTGGCAGGCATCATCTCACTGCTTAATGATTACCTCATCTCGCAAGGCGAAGTCACGCTTGGCTTCCTTAACCCCTGGCTGTACGGTACCGGCATGAGTGGCCTCACTGACATCACATCTGGCTCGAACCCGGGCTGCAACACCAATGGATTCTCCGCCATTGAGGGATGGGATCCTGTCAGTCCCGCCAACCTTCATTGTCGACGATGGCTGACTGTCGGCCCTGTAGGTCACAGGTCTTGGGACGCCTGACTTCCAGCGACTGCTGCCCGTACTTCCTGGATACGCAGAACCTGGCGGTGCGGGGTAACTGAAAAAGATAGCGCCAGATATCCGTCATTGCGTGAAAGGATTCTGAGAATATTTATCGGCCGATCTATGGCTTCAGGAATAACCCGCGCGGCGCGCAAACTAGGAATTCTCCACAGCGAATAAGCGGTAGTTGATGGAGATACACTGTAGTGTAGTAACGATTGGCAGACCAAGACGGCATGAGCACTTTGCTGGACAGTAATATTGATAATTATATATGAGATAACTTTATCACGAAGACCACGACGCCCAAACACGTTGTCTGAATTTGCACCAGTTATTAGCTGATTAGAAAATTTCTGTCCGTCCGCGTCGGCACGTCTACTCTCAAGGTCAACGCGTCCCACGGGACCACGGGTTCTCTAGGTTTGAAGCACTGACTACAAATTTCATTGATTAAAGTGAACCTTAGCACTACCTATGGTGCAAGGTGTCTAACGAGTAAGGCAATACCTAATTCCTAACCAGCAAGTTGAACTTACAAGATCTGCACTTTTCAATATAAGGACCTCGTCATCGTACCTGGCCATGGCACTTGGACAGGAGCGCGCCCCGAAGACGCCGAAAACCAGGATTCGTGGCTCCTCACATCGTATCAGAGAGGACGCCGGCGTCCATCCATATTCCGCGCGCACATCTCTCGTGGGTGAGTGCCGTCCGAGCTTTAAGCCCCACTTTCCGTTTTTAGTCCCAACCCAGATCCCAAATCGCCTCTGAAGATCCCAAAGCACTCCTCGTCTTCAGCGGGTACGGCTCTTGTTCATCACGTCGCCAGCGAGCAGCCCGAAACCTGACTCTAACTTTGGATGCAGAGGTTCCACCTCTCCCCTGAGCGTGACGTCCTAGGGCGATTTGTACCTGCGCTTCGCACGCGCCACGGGCCTTCTCCCGCCCACGGAATGGTTCACGCGAGCGACGACAGAAGACGCCGCACTCGACTCGTTCCAAAATGTGTTGTTTTCCGTCGTCCGCTTCCGCGAGCTCACGGGCGCCTATTCACCGCGCATCACCGTCGTCGGCCACGATTTCAAGCGGCGTCGCTTCGGGCGTCTCTACCAACGCACTGCGCTAGCCCAAGCACCACATGTGGGTATCCCGCTCGGGACTGAGGCAGACGAGCGCCAGGCGGTATCGGGCGAAGTCGGTATCTTCTTACGCGACCTTTCTACAATCTGACCCCTTTCTTGCTCCCCTAGTTGACCAATGTGTTCACTCCGTACACTATAGACCTGTATGACTGCCACGCGCCCACGCAAACGCCCACGGGTACCACGTCGGTGCGCCAGAAATGCGCAAGCTGCTGGAGTGGTGTCCGAGGGATGGCACGCGGATCTTTCCTGGTGAGTGAAGGAATAGACGTTCTCAGCTACAGGCGCCCTTTCTCCAAAATGGTACGCTACGAACGCACACCAGCTTCGAATCAGTTCTGAGCCAGGCGGGATATAAGTGATAATGCCCTAGAAGCGTAGATAACCCAAGAGAGCCTCGGACAAGCATCTTGCGACCCTCCGTGTGGTCAATTAAGGGCCACTTCCACACGACTAACTGACTCGACGCGAGAACCCCCTGTGTCTACTATTTACAGTAGCCCCCTCATCCCATTTTCTAGATTTTGACCAACTCACACGAGTGTACCATGTGGTGAGGGGACGCTTTCTGTGTTCATATACCCAAGTAATCAATGCACGAAGCACTCTAGCGGAGAAAGAAGTCTCCCCAAAATACTAGACGGATGTCGCCCGGCCGCCAACAGATACAGAGTATGCACACACCATATCAGACATTCTCGACCAGGACAGCAGTATGTTGGTGACTCATTCTACACGCCGTTCTTCGCCAGGCTCGGACCGGTAGAATCACGGGTAGAATTGTCACGATGTGCTACAGTAATAGTTTGTAGCTAGAACTTGAGCTGGAAAATTCTGAATCCGTTGTCACCGGAGGTCGCCACTATTAGTACCGTGACAACGGTTTGGTTTGCTGTAGGAATCCCCAAGAACCCCTTGGTCCTGGGCCTTGGACCCCGTTCTCGTCCTCACACAAGTTGCAAGTGTTCACAGAGGTTGTCAAGACCTATCGTGCAGTTTATGCCACAAGGACTGACCAGTAGAAAACGCGCCTCTGATGCTCTCTTCCGTTATCCCTACTGGCAAAACACTAATCAGGGCTCTATATTTTTGAAGATTCTCGGGCGCACTTTTAGCTGATTCCCCGTGACAGGACATGTACTGAACAGGCTCTCAAATCTCAAGTTTGTTGTAGAGGCTTCGGGTAGTACTTCATTCGTATCGGTCCTCACCAAGCCCGGGCCTCGCCCTCTTTCGCTGGCAATTCAAAATTTGAGGGTATCAGCATCGAAACACTTTTACCGTACCTTTACTCCTGATTTCCCATCATGATGCCGCAGAAATGCACCATAAAAGCCCTCACGTTTGCAGCATCCTCACGAACGTACTGCCAGTGTATTGCCGAGACCCGCTCGGTGACCCCTGTAGTAATGCGCTACCATCTGATCTCTGTGATTTCCTTCCTTGCTGCTGTTCTCCTCGGCAGTCTAGCGAAGCCCTTCTCACCACGTTGGGACGACATGCGTATCAAGCACTCATGGAATACCGTCCCGGAGAACTGGGAGAGCCTTGGCAATCCACTTAATGGCACCACCATCGACCTCTACGTGGCACTCAAGGCCCACCGCGAGAACGCTTTGATTGACACGCTATACCAAGTCAGCAACCCGAATCATCCAAGGCACGTCTACTCCGCCACTCCTTCCCTCACGCATGTACTCACGAGTGTTGCTGCTCTAATGCAGGTATGGCGCATACTTATCCAAGGAGCAGGTTGCGGAGCTTGTCTCTCCGCCTCCAGGAACCCTCGAGCTCGTCAATCCTTGGCTCGAATACCACGGCGTGCCCTCCTCGTCCGTCTCGATGACACACGGCGGCACCACGCTGACTCTTAGTGGCGTGTCCATTATCCAGGCCAACGCTCTCCTTGGCGCATCATATCAGCTGTACAGGCATGTCGAGACAGATGAGACAGTCGTCCGCACGGTTGGCTACGCGCTTCCCGCTGCACTGCACGGGCTCGTGCAGACTGTAGTGCCGACGACGTGCTTTTCCATCCCGCACGCGCAGTGGCATTCACCGCGCAAGGAGTCCGGCGGGGCGACAGCGGGGTTGAAGAGGCTGGTATCAGGAGAGCCTGTGACTGTGCTGTCGAGCCGCGATGATGAATTGAGGACGCCATCGTTTCTGCGCTCCCTGTACAAGACGACCGAATATAGGCCCGCTGCTGCGGACCGGAATGCGCTCGGGATTGTGGGAATTCTAAACGGATACCCGAGCCCAGAGGACCTGGCGAGGTTCATGTCCGTATACCGCTCCGACGGGGCCAATGCGGCATTCACCGTCGTACAGGTCAACGGTGGGGGATACGACCCGACCAACCCCGGTCGCGAGCCGAACCTCGACACCCAGTATGCTATGGCCATGGCGTATCCGACCCCGGTAATCTTCTACAGTACCGGCCGGCTGGCGGGCACGACTGATTGGATTATGTCCTGGCTCGAGTACATCCTCACGGAGAGCAATATCCCGCGGACGATCAGCATATCGTACCTCTCCGATGAGAAGGTTATTCCGGTGGCATATACAATGTACATGTGCACCCTGTTTGGTATGCTCGGCGTACGTGGCGTCAGCGTGCTCATCGCGACTGGGGACGACGGCGTCGGTCACGGGGACTGCAGGGCGGACGACGGCTCCGTCCGGTTCATCCCGCTCTGGCCCGCGACCTGTACGTGTGGCATTCTCGAGAGAAGTACAGAGCGGGTCACTCACCACACCTTGTGCTTTCGCAGGTCCCTATGTCACAGCCGTCGGTGGAACGACGGGTTACGGACCAGAGTTCGCGGCAAGCCTCTCCGGGGGGGGCTTCTCGGACCACTTTCGACGCCCCGTCTACCAGGAACAGACCGTGACCGAATTCCTGCAGCACCTTGGCAACCAGTATCAAGGCAAATACAAGTGCATTCCTTTCCGTGACCTGATCTGACTCCTACTTACTTCGTAATTGGTGCAGCGCTACGAGCCGGGGAATTCCCGACATCTCCGCCCAGGCTTTGAGACTCCCGATGATCCTCAAGGGCGAGCGGAGAGCCGTGTCTGGCACAAGTGGCTCGGCGCCTGTGCGTCTCTCTCTTCTCTCTCCTATCTGGTTCGTACATCCGGCTGACCACCAATGTACAGATCGTGGCAGGCATCATCTCACTGCTTAATGATTACCTCATCTCGCAAGGCAAGCCCCCCCTCGGCTTCCTTAACCCCTGGCTGTACGGTACCGGCATGAGTGGCCTCACTGACATCACATCCGGCTCGAACCCGGGCTGCAACACCAATGGATTCTCCGCCATTGAGGGATGGGATCCTGTCAGTTCCACTAACCTTCACTTTCGACGATGGCTGACTGTCGGCCCTGTAGGTCACAGGTCTTGGGACGCCTGACTTCCAGCGACTGCTGCCCGTACTTCCTAGATACGCAGAACCTGGCGGTGCGGGGTAACTGAAAAAGATAGCGCCAGATATCCGTCATTGCGTGAAAGGATTCTGGGAATATTTATCGGCCGATCTATGGCTTCAGGAATGGCCCACGCCGCGCGCAAACCAAGAATAATTCACAGCGAATAAGTGGCAGTGGATAACGATACACTGTGTAGTAACGATTGGCACTAAGACCAAGACAGCATGAACACTTTCGTCCGCAATCACATAGATTTTGTAGCCCGTATCGAATAAACTGTATGAGTTGTACTACTCGACCGATTACGTCGAGGTCAAGAAACTTCGTTTGGACCTTCACCACTGGCTATATATGACCGCTTTCCGCCGCGGCATCCGTGTCCGAGTAACCGCACTTCCTTTTGACGGAACATGGAGGCTTGGCAATATATGTGGTCCTCAACCTCTCATATAAAAATTATTCAAGATGTGCAGTCTCTCCCATATTTACAGGATCACCAAGTCTACCAGGCAACCAGGAACTACGTATCTGGAAAATCCCCATTTTCTCATCGCGGATGATGCATCATCGTCAACGCCATCAGAACTTCCTCCGTCACAGAATAACGCTCTCCGCCTGTCGCCTACTATTCCACTCTTCATTCCTCGGCTATGTATCGAGTTCTCGATACGCTGCTGTACTTTCTCTGCCACCTAAAGCCGGCGACGACGACAGCGACACCTTCATGAAAGCTTGCAAGAGATTTGTACGTTCTCTCGCCCGCTCTTGCTGATAGTGAGTTCGAGGAACCAAGCGAGAATTTCGGAGACGCGGTCTCCGCTCGGGGCACCAGCTTCCTTACCCCTTGGGTTATGATCGTCGTCTGTCGATATGCTTTTGCATCGTGATCGAATGGCAGGTTGTCCCATGTGCGCTCCGGATTGGAGCATCAGAAAGCTTTCGTCACCGTGACGAAGACCACGACGCCCAAACACGTAGACTCGTAGCCAGCCGTTCGAATGAGGATTTTTGAGGGGTCGCAAGTGAAGGATCCTCGATTCTCCTGGCACAGCCGGCACCTCAGAGCGAAGTTCAGCGAGCGGTCACCGGTCTACTAAACACGTTCTCGTCTTCTCCCAAGATCAACGTATCCCTCGGACTCTCTAGGTTTGAAGCACTGGCTACAAAGTTTATCGATTAAATTGCACCTTAGCACTACCTATGGTGCAAGGTTATTCTGGTATCTCGCGAATAAGGCAATACCTAATATCTAGCCAGCAACTGACAAGATCTGCACTTTTCAATTTAAGGGGCGGTTTAGGTTGTGTTACGCGCACGAGTCGGGCTACATTCGAGGCCACTTATCGGTTTCGACCTTAGCTTTGCGATGGCGAGTGCGTAACTGGTCGTTAATGCGTTGGGTCGGACAAGGGGTTCGGAAACCATAAGCTTTTCCACTCAGACACCAAGAGTCTCCCGCAGCGCGTTGGAATCATGCGCCCCCAGACCCTTGCCCAGACCCGTAACGCAAGACCTATGGAGCCGAAAGTCTTCCAATGTCGAAGGTGGAGAAGCAACAAATCTGGTGGAACCCCGGCCCATCATCCCATCTAGCGATGGCGGAAAATTCATCAGTGTTGCAGTCCGTGTTCGACCAAGTTCAACACCACATGGGTTCAAAGCAGGTCAAGGATAGTGTAGGATCAGATAACAATACGGTGTCGAAGTCCGAGGGGGGTCTGACGAGCCGTCAGCAAATTTTGGCGGGCACTTTAACGCACAAAGTTGTTTGTCGGGGTTTCTAAAGTTTTTGGGCTTTGTCGTCCTGGTGTGTTTATCGTACAGTCTTAGTCCTGTCTCTTTTGAACCGCCATGAACTACCGCAATTGACCCCACATTGGCGTAAGGGTCTTCATAAATTCTCAGGGAATGGAAGTCCCTTGGATATTGATAGAACTATTGTCGATTTTACGACATGCGTACAGTAAGCTATAGGCAGAAAAGGTAGCTCGTTTGTGATCGCGTGATTCCGCATACGTGCACTCTAGTACCTCGTCCTTCTAACCTGCGTAGAACTTGCTGAGACGTCAACAGAAACTCAGATTTCCCCAGACATCTTGGGACCCCAAATGTTACTTTCGCTCGAGCTGTGCCGTGTTCGTTCGAAAGAAATTAGCGAAAAAAAATGAGGATGTGAGTAAAATTTAGAAGAAGGTACATATATTTTCATGTCAGAGTCGAGCCTCCGAATCTTACCTACAAGCGATTGCGATGAGGATAGTATTCTGGTCATATAGAGTGATTGTACCGAAGCTGCAAATCATGAATTGAGGCCAGTCGTATAGCCAGAGACTTGGCTCGAGAGGGAGATTACGATGGTGGCGGCAAAACGGATGTATCGTTGACTGTAGTCGAAGGGAATTATGCAAGTCCGAGCCGTCGTCTCAACATGAATGCACACCCCCTCACTCCTTGCCTTCCAATCATTTAAGGTCGTACGCAACGACACCGCAAGGGTGCAACATGTGGTGTCGTGCATGTCTGTTCACCTCGGGGCCTGACGCGCTTCAGGGTGAATTAATGTCAGAATAGGAATCTGACATATGAAGCTATATGAACTTACGAGGTCAATAGGGGGCAGGCGGTAGCTGGACCATACACCGCCCCGAGGCACGGCCTTGTTGAGCTCGATGAGCGCTCGATGTCCCAGAGTGGGCTCTCCTTCTCCTTCCCCCTGCGCTTGGATGACGCATAGCTACACACGGGCGCAGGATCAGAAAAGAGGGAGTTGAGATCGAGTTGAAAGCCCCCGAAAATGTCTACACCAATGGCGATTCGTCCACCCCTGCTGTTAAAACAACGGAGAGCCTGAAGCTGGTTGGAGTACCTAGCCCGCCGTGCCCGTGCCAGTGCAGAAGAGCTGCTCGAACGCATTTTTCAGCCTGGCGACCTTTTTTCCATGAGCCGCACGGCGTCAGCTCGTGCGATCTTCCTGAAGCTCTGTCCGCGACACGTCCTGTCAGAAAAACGGGACGGGAGAAAGTGGGCAGGTGGACACACGACAAAGTGTCTCGAAAATCCGTCCTGTTCAGACTCGGGATACTGTGCGTAGGACTGCACCTGGGGTCTTGAACATGCGCTTGCAGATCAACGTGGGGGGCGGGGGTGCTTGAACTGCTTGTATGCCGCGAGGTATTGGGCTGCTAGGCTCGTCTGCTTTGCATCCGAATGCGTAAGTTTGCGAGGGCTGTAGTGGTTCCATCGTTTGGTTGGAGGTTAATAGTGATGCCGTTGAGCAGGCGAACTCCCGTCACTCTGACCGGGATCTTGGCCCTCCAACTGGGGCCAGAGAATGAGCGGGATGCGTATAAAGTACTGTATGGCAGGTACAACGCACCTGACCGTGCGAATCAGTCGAACGACTGGATAAGGAAAGTGAACCGTGTGAACCATCGATCGTCGAATCGATCAACGACTCTTTCTCCGTCACCCCAATGCACCCGCAACAGCCCCCTCGTCGAATTCCAAAGATCAACTTCCGAGTCCTGATTATAGGGCGTGCAAACTCTGGCAAGACGTCTATCTTACAGCGAGTATGTGATACCACGGACAGCCCCATCATTTACCGGGACCCTTCTTGGAGAAACGAGGAGGTACGTGGTCCGACTTTTTATCTCAGGTCTGATCTCACTGCCAACCAGATTACACTTGACCCATCCGTCGACGTTAGTAACAATAGTACTTCTCTTCGGTCGCCTCTAAACATGGAACCAGCGAGGCGAGCACACGATCGAGGACGAACTTGTTTTCTCCAATCATAGGGGATACATTTTCCACGACTCTCGTGGAATCGAGTCGGGTAGCACAGACGAACTCGGGATTTTGCAAAAATTTATTCAAAGCAAGTGCGGGGAAAGGCGACTGAGAGACAGATTACACGCGATTTGGTTTGAAACTCTCTCGATTGTCCACGATTACGACAACTGACGGACATATTTTGAGGTACTGTGTCCCAATGGACAACCAACGACCAGAGCTCGATCTGAGATTTTTCAAGGGCATCTGCTCCGACCAGAATGGTGCGTCGGTCGTTACAGACATTCGTGGTTGTATTAAACAAAATAACAAGTCCCTGTCATCGCCGTGTTTACAAAATATGATCAATTCCGTAAAAATATTCGAATCAATGTGGAGGATTTCGGAAGCCCAGATGACGACGTATCTCAAGTGACGGAGGAACACTTTCAAGAGTACTACTTGCGTCCCCTTGGTGATGGTGTTAGATTCGTGCGACTAGAAAGTGGGTTCAGAGACAAATACCAGAGTTACGTGCTAATGGTCTTCGGCAGAAATGCACATGCAAGATATGCGCTGCGATGAGCTTATTGAGACGACGGCTGGAGCTTTGAATGAAGAGACCACCGCGCTGATGCTTTTGGCCGTCCAGAGGGGTAATTTAGAATTAAGTGTCAAAACAGCTTTGAAACGGTGAGTGCGCCGACTGAAGGGGCGAAGTAAACGAACACAATGGGGATTGTAGTGTCAATTCCCATTCTGGCAACGACTCGGAGGGCAAACACATAGTTCGGGAATGTCTTATCCCGTTTCCATACATCTGGGTAAGTGTTGATAATGTCATAGTTTGTAGTACACGGCTCTTACGCTTGATGCCGCCCAACTCCTAGTGGGTGAGTACCAGTTCTTACTCACGGTTTTCAAATCGACTAACCTGACCGCGCTGCTGGTCTGTTTTCTAGTTTGTGAGCGGCTACTGTACCTTGCTGCGTTTGAAGCCCGCTGACGATGCCTGCCCTCGGCTCTCCAGAGAGTGAGTGGCTGCCGTGGCTGGCTGCGTTTCAAGCCCGCTGACGACGCCTGTCCTCGGCTCTCCAGGACGTGAGTGGCTGCCGTGGCTCGCTGCGTTTCGAGCCCGCTGACGACGCCTGTCCTCGGCTCTCCAGTTCGTGAGTGGCTGCCGTGGCTCGCTGCGTTTCGAGCCCGCTGACGACGCCTGTCCTCGGCTCTCCAGGAAGTGAGTGGCTGCCGTGGCTCGCTGCGTTTTCAAGCCCGCTGACGACGCCTGTCCTTGGCTCTCCAGAGAGTGAGTGGCTGCCGTGGCTCGCTGCGTTTCAAACCCGCTGACGACGCGTTTCCTCGGCTCTCCAGGACGTGAGCGGCTGCCGTGGCTCTCTGCGTTTCGAGCCCGCTGACGACGCCTGTCTCGGCTCTCCAGTTCGTGAGTGGCTGCCGTGGCTCGCTGCGTTTCAAGCCCACTGACGACGCCTGTCCTCGGCTCTCCAGTTCGTGAGTGGCTGCCGTGGCTCGCTGCGTTTCAAGCCCGCTGACGACGCCTGTCCTCGGCTCTCCAGTTGGTGAGTGGCTGCCTCGACTCGCTGCGTTTCAAGCCCGCTGACGACGCCTGTCCTCGGCTCTCCAGGAAGTGAGTGGCTACCGTGGCTCGCTGCGTTTCAAGCCCGCTCACGACGCCTGTCCTCGGCTCTTCAGTTGGTGAGTGGCTGCCGTGGCTCGCTGCGTTTCAAGCCCGCTGACGACCCCTGTCCTCGGCTCTCCAGTTCGTGAGTGGCTGCCGTGGCTCGCTGCGTTTCAAGCCCACTGACGACCCCTGTCCTCGGCTCTCCAGGACGTGAGTGGCTACCGTGGCTCGCTTCGTTTCAAGCCCGCTGACGACGCCTGTCCTCGGCTCTCCAGTTGGTGAGTGGCTGCCGTGGCTCGCTGTGTTTCAAGCCCGCTGACGACGCCTGTCCTCGGCTCTCCAGAGAGTGAGTGGCTGCCGTGGCTCGCTGCGTTTCAAGCCCGCTGACGACGCCTGTCCTCGGCTCTCCAGGAAGTGAGTGGCTGCCGTGGCTCGCTTCGTTTCAAGCCCGCTGACGACGCCTGTCCTCGGCTCTCCAGAGAGTGAGTGGCTGCCGTGGCTCGCTGCGTTTCAAGCCCGCTGACGACGCCTGTCCTCGGCTCTCCAGTTCGTGAGTGGCTGCCGTGGCTCGCTGCGTTTCAAGCCCGCTGACGACGCCTGTCCTTGGCTCTCCAGTTCGTGAGTGGCTGCCGTGACTCGCTGCGTTTCAAGCCCACTGACGACGCCTGTCCTCGGCTCTCCAGTCTGTGAGTGGCTGCCGTGGCTCGCTGCGTTTCAAGCCCGCTGACGACGCCTGTCCTCGGCTCTCCAGTCTGTGAGTGGCTGTCGTGGCTCGCTGCGTTTCAAGCCCGCTGACGACGCCTGTCCTCGGCTCTCCAGTTGGTGAGTGGCTGCCGTGGCTCGCTTAGTTTCAAGCCCGCTGACGACGCCTGTCCTCGGCTCTCCAGGAAGTGAGTGGCTGCCGTGGCTCGCTGCGCTTCATGCCCGCTGACGATGCCTGTCCTCGGCTCTCCAGTTGGTGAGTGGCTTTCGTGGCTCGCTGCGTTTCAAGCCCGCTGACGACCCCTGTCCTCGGCTCTCCAGTCTGTGAGTGGCTGCCGTGGCTCGCTGCGTTTCAAGCCCGCTGACGACCCCGGTCCTCGGCTCTCCAGGAAGTGAGTGGCTGCCGTGGCTTGCCGCGTTTCAAGCCCGCTGACGACGCCTGTCCTCGGCTCTCCAGTTGGTGAGTGGCTGCCGTGGCTCGCTTCGTTTCAAGCCCGCTGACGACGCCTGTCCTCGGCTCTCCAGTCTGTGAGTGGCTGCCGTGGCTCGCTGCGTTTCATGCTCGCTGACGACGACGCCTTTCCTTGGCTCTCCAGGAAGTGAGTAGCTGCCACATCTCACTTTGATTGAAGCCTGTTAACGATGTCTCCCTCGGTTCTACAGAATGTAAGTTTCCATTTATTTCACTGCGCTTTATGCCTGTTGATCACGCCTGTCTTTGACTCTCCACCGATCATGATCATCCCTGTCTAACGAGCATGTGGGTGCATTCTCTCCTTTACTCCCTGCTAATTGGTGACTCCCTTTGGCATTCTAGTTTGTAAATGCTCTTCATATGTTTGCTCCACCAAAATCTTACTTCATTATTAAGTGATGCAGATTATGTCACTGCCCACCATTATAAATGTGTTATCTTCGTATTTCGGTCATTTGTCCCTAGCTTATGACATTTGTCTCTAGCTCACCGCCCCCAATCTTGACCGCTATCATTTGGCCCTTGGTATTAATTCACTTTATTATTTCTACGGTGCATTTAACCTTGATCGAAGCTGTTATCATCGTCTTGAAGCATGCCACTTCATTACGTCTCTCAAACTTGTCACCCAAATCAGCTTTAACCCATGCCGAGCTTGACTATCGGGAAGCAAATATCGACTCAAAGATTCGACGACACCTTACTGCATCGTCTTCTCAAGAGCACTCTGTCGAGTTATTTGCAAGCTTTATTATGGCTATTGATGTGGTTCGTATGTTCTTGCCTCTGTTAAGACAATATCTTGTCAACTTTAATGCCGTCTCAGTCTTCAGTCAAAAACACATCTGCACAGACAAGATCTTGTTTAAACTATTCTGAAAAACGGTACTCCCCTTCAATTTTATACTCTTACTGGAGTTGAGGAACTCCACGAGAGTTAAGTAGATTGTTGAATGGTTCCGGAGTCATGTACTAGTTCAGCCATGTATGGTGTGTGGTTGAAGTGTCTACGGGACTATGCCTGATCACTCGTTCGGACGCGATCACTGAGTCAGACGGTTACGCTTAGTCAGGGTCCCATTTTGGAAGATTTGGAACTCCACTCGACTGAAGAGGCAAGACCACTCACGTGCACTTCCCTCCACTTCGGAGTTGGCTTAATTCCGCATACCCTTGCGGCTAAAAAAGGCAAACACATCGGCCGCGACCAAAAGTCCGAATCAAACTGCGCTTATTCCAAAACTTTGGCTAAGTATGATGTAATATATTTATTGATGAGTCCACAACAACTTCAAATATTAAAAATAAAGTTTCAAGTCGACTTTTGTTTTTGGGATGATGTAATATGTTTTATTGGTAATGAGTAACAGCAACAAACATTGTAAAAAAATGGTGAAGTCGATTATCTATTGGGAGGGATAGTACAACGGAAAATAAGGCGTGTTGAATCCGGGATATGGATATGGGGGGACTGGAAAGGGAGCTGGCCATCGATACCCTAAACCATCCCTGATCACCAGGGAACGCGTCTAAGATGTGCAGGAATTGGGGGGTGTGGGGCGGCGCAAGGTATCGTGCAGGCCTCCGCGGGGCATACGCTGTCGCATATGAGTCCGCGGCAACCGGGGACGCGTCGTTGTCGAAGGGCTAGAGCCGCGCGCGGGTGCAGCGAGGTCGGGAACAGGAGTGGGGTTTGTCAGTCGCAGGTGGTTGGAAACGATCGCGCACGTTTCGGCGCGGCACGAAACTTCGTGTAAATGGGCACTGGGGTCGGGAACACGTCGGGCTCAAGTCACTAAGTCCGCGCGCAAGTGCGGCGCGCTGGGGAACGCAAGGGAACGCTGGCGTACGAAAAGTAGGGAATGGGGGCATACCTGAATGATCACGCTCCAGCGGGTGCCATCTCGATTGTGTGTGTCATCGTCATCCTGCTCGTGGCCCTCTCCGAATGCGTGATGTGGGGCTGTGGCATTGGGTGCGCGGAATGGTGGTGTGGCGCAGGGAGGTGTGAGGAGGGAGCGAGGGCGGGGGACACCTGAATCAGCAATTGGGGCATCGGGTACATGGAATAGTGGTGCGCATGGAGCGGTGGAGAGGGTGTGATTCCGGGGAGCACCTGAGCACACATTGGGGGGCTGCTAGACCCTTGCGTGATCGTCGAAGTGAGTGAAATTTGAAATTTTAATTTGATCGTGACAACGCACCTGTACAAATGTCGCACCCAGCGCGCCGTCCCTCCCCCACCTCTGCGAGCTCAATTGGCGCCTTCGCCGCTCGCCACCCACACGAGGAACGGCCCGATGAACTCTACCAACACGAGCTGCACGTCCCACATGCGACACGCAGCTTGTGTTGAAAGAGCACCCCGAGGTGCTGCACCGTTGTAGAGGCTGGGGACGCGTCTCATGTGTTGGTTGTGCCGAATGCGCTCTTCGTGCTGCATGAAGTGGCAAGAATAGGGGGAATGAACGTTGTGATGTCGCCCACCTTCGTGTGACTGTTGATGACTAATGGAACTCGAAACGGCAGGAAAGTAGGCGAGAGAATTCTGGGATTCCTGTCGCAAAACTAGCTGTTTAAATACACAAAATACTACGCTTGCGCGTCGCGCTGATGCGGCCTACTCCTATTCATACAAGGGATACATCTGAGACAGAGGAAGGATACAATCTCGGAATACCTGTAATAAACAGGCTTGCACATTGCCTTACTAATATCTGTGAGTCACACGACGACGGATGAGTCATGTGTTCACAACATCACCCCGTTGTCAGTCTCTTGTGACTCCTGTCACAATCAGCAAACAAAACATTGAAATGGGAAACGAAGACCATAACGCAAACATACAATCACCAAACAATCGGGATGTGGAGTGGGCTGAGTGGCGAAGCGGTTTTACTGGAGACTGGAAGATCCTGGTACATTTTTGTTTTGCTTTTGTTTTGCTCGCAGAGCTGCCACGTCCTTCTTTTGCAGATCGGAACTTGCAAACCACAGAGACGTTTGAGAACGAGAAGACAGAACATATCGCTGGAGTCTTGCGCCATTGTACAGGCTTTTGAGAACATAACTGTTGCGTGTCTGTAGCTGGTACGTGTTTTTATCAGTTACATCTCTGATGAGGAATGGGCCATCCCAGCGCGGATGGAGCTTCGTACCAGCTTCATGCCGCCTTTTCACCATATCTCCAACACCAAGGCCTCTCTCTTGGTACGCTTCTTCTCGCTGGGACGCCTCTCTTTCCAGTCTAGATGCTGCTCGATCGTTTGCGTCTTGGTGGAAGCGAGCCAGATTTTGAATATGCTCCAGCTGTCGTTGCTGGAGAAACTCAATCTCCTGGTCCGTCGGATTGCGTTGGAACGCTTGGTGGATCCTTTCACTAGGTAAGCGCGCCTCCCTTCCGTACATCAAGAAGAACAGTGACACACCCGTAGATGAGCTTGTGTGCGCTCAGTAGGCGAGCAGGGTGTCTGGAATAGTGATGGGAAAGTTCGGTTCAGTTCGGTTCTTTGGACCTTTTTTCTGAACCCCGAACCGGACTCTTGGTTTGGTTCGGGGTGTTTGGCCGAACCCCCGAACTGAACCCTCAGTTCAGGTTCACATCAGTTCAGTTCAGTTCAGGGAGCGTCTGAACGCCGAACCGAACGCTATTGACCAAAAATGAGGGATGGTGCTTATGTAATCAAACCAAGCGTGCAGAGTCACCAGGTAGTGTACCACAAAAGACGTAGATTAACACTTTTGGGGTATAGTTTGAAAGAGAATTCAATTCAGATGGTTTCTAAAGTCTATGTATGACCCTACAGAAGGTAAATATGACCCATTATGTCCTCATCATCGCCATTACTACAGTCACCGCCGTCATCGAGCCACCATTGTCACAATTGCAGCCGCCGTCGTGTTGTCGCACTGTTGCGTCACTGTAGTTGCAGTCTTCGTGATCCGTTGTTGGCAGTGTCGAGTCGTGCGTCCGTGGCATGCCTGTGACATTGTCGCGGTCTTCGAGTCGCAGTCGTGGTTGGCGCAGGTTGTCGCCGATATCGTGGATGCGTTCCCGCGCTCGTGATGATCATGTGGTCATGGTCTGTTGTTGGCGGTGTGTGCGACTCGGGGCTGCCTGCTGCTGCCGCTGCCATTGTCGTCGTCATGCTAGGGGTTGCGGGTAGCTCGGAGGAGCTTAAGTGGGTAGAGTACCTCTGCTATAGTTGGTCTGACACTCACATAGCTCTGGTGAGGTCAGCAGCGAAGGCCCGGAAAAGGCAACGCAGCTCTGAATTGGGTCTGCGTCGGCACCTTGTCCCGTGTTGTCGTCGTCGCTAACGCTGCACCAGAAGGTGGGCTTGGGGCACGGGTTCCCGCAGTCATCGCTACCCCCGCCGTCATCGTCAAAGCCATCGTCTTGGGGCTGCGCAAGTGCACCACAGATCTGTGTGAATGCCGTAAGCTGCCAGTCAAGCGTACGGGAGTTCACGCGTTCACGCGCGACTGTCCATGCCAGTTCCACTCAACCTCGGTCTGTCGCATGCAAGTTAAGCGGCGTCCACACAATCTCGGCATCAAAGTCTGGCTCTGTTGCATGGAGCTGGAGCCTCATCCCGTCGCCCTATAAGGACTGCCCCTGCGCCGCACAGACGCAACACGTGAGGCGGGGGAGAACACAAGCTACACGAAAAAGTCAAGGATGAGCGTCTGCAGCGTGATGCGTGAGGAGACGCCACCTAAGTTTGTGCTATGATACCGCCATGGAAGGAAAGGAAATCGAAGTGGGGAGGGAAATTTGAGGCCGCGGCGACAGAGCTGGTACAGTGGTGGCCGTTGAGGTGGCTGTGGCCGTGGTGGTCGAGATGGCTCGTATGGGCGAGGGGAGATGGCCATTACTGTCCCGCACTGACTAGAGACGAAGGGAAAAAAAAAAAAAAAAAGAACGACAAAGGAATAAGATGTTGTATTGTATGCATACCTGAGAGCATCACTTGACCGGGAAATTGGAGAAGGCGGCTTAAAGGAGTGGAGCTTGAATGGGGGAGGGCAGCATGTATCGTGCGCACTCGAGAGCGTCCAACCGATGGGCAGTTGGGGAAGGCGGTGGTGCGTAAGTATGAGGCGCCAAAGCTGCATCATGCGTGTGATGAGGCAATCTGGGTGGAAGTCGGCGCTGTTTGGGAGCTCGAGGCCCTTGGCTCTGGTTATCGATGGGATGGTCTTGAACATTTGAATGTTGAACTGATCTGGGTGAATAGGGGGAAAGTGGTAAGGTGCCAGGCTACACTGTCATCAGTTGTTGTTAGAAAGGACTGCGTTCGCATCACGACACCACCACTACTCAAAGTCTCGCACGCTCATTCCACAGGGAATATACATGAAAATTTGATCTGACTTGCGAATTTGCTTTCACACTTTTGGAATGGGCCAAGTAATTGAATCAGTTTTCAATAGTTTTTGAGTACTCGTGAAATTTCCAGACTCCCAATCAATGGTTCAGTTCGCATTCAAACACGTTTAAACGCGTTCTCAAATTTTGGGATTTTGCCGAACCCCGAACCGGACCATCGGTCCGGTTCGGGTCAAACAGCCAAACCCGAACCCCGAACCAGGGTTCAGTTCAGCTAGGTTCGGGTTCGAACCGAAGTTCAGAACTGAACTTTCCCATCACTAGTCTGGAAGAAGTTTGTCCCAGCGATTTTGTCTCTGGGGCACCGTCATCCGGGCTAACATTTGTGTTAGGATATCGTTAAACTTCTCCAAGCAGCCATTGGTTTGTGGGTGGTATGGAGTCATGTGGGAGTGCTGAATCCCGAGGCGAAGAAGTAAGTTCTGCATCTCATATGATAGGAACTCAGCGCCGTTGTCCGTGAGGACGTTAACTGGCTTCCCATAGGTATGAATGATGTACCGCAGCATATCGGCGACGACCTCGCTCAAGCATTGCGGGATGGCCTGGGCAATCGTCCAGTCGGTGCCGAGATCCATAGCAGTGAGGAGGTAACGGTTCCCCTTCAAGGTCTTCGGGAGAGGTCCGACAAAGTCAAACGCCCATGCATCTCCGGCATCGACCTGTGGAATGGGGTGGAGTGGCTGCATAGAGACTGGGTCTCGGTGAGTGAACTGACACTCATCGCAACTCTTCAGTGTATGTTCAACAATCTCTTGGGCGTATGGAATATAGGCTATAATGGTCCTCGCTCCCAAGTGGCCCAGCTTGCAGTGGATCGTCCTCACCACGTCTTCGGCCATATCCTGTGTTGTCAGAACCTCAACCTCTACTTCCTCTCCCCAGCGGTTGGGAGTCCTTTTGCACAAGAGGTCTCCGTTCAACAGGTACGATCCGTTTCCGACTGTCGCTGACTCCTCTCCTTGTTGCAGGCGTCTCTTATACTCCGCAAATGTCTGGAAGATGGCACTACAATCCTTCTTTTCTTCCTCGAATGGGCTTAATGGGGTGGCGAAGAGTGGAGTCAGGGTTTCGGAATCTGGTACGTCCCGGTGTCCTTTCCTACGCGATAGTGCATCTGCGACGAGCTGATGTCTTCCTGGCCTGTAGATGATTTCGACATTGAAATGGGCGATGTCGTCCACAAAGCATGCAAGTCGGCGACCGAGGTTCTTCTGCGTTAGGAAGTATTTTAGGGATTCGTGATCGGTACGTATGAGGATGGGTGACCCTTTGATGTACCCTCTCCACTTATGGAGAGTGTATACGATGGCAAGCATCTCTCTCTCTTGTGTGGAATACCTTTGTTCGGTGGGTGTTATGCGCCGCAATTCGAAGGCGATAGGCTGTAAGTCCCTTTCTTTGAATTTGAACTGTTCTTTTTGCTCACCAGGCTCTTTCCCCTTCTTTAATTCAGCAGACGGGTCGCAAGTTTGCTGAAGTACGGCGCCAAGGCATTCCCCAGAAGCATCTGTGTCTATTACGAACAGTCGCCAGGGCATGGGATGCATAAGTAGATTGGCGGAGGTCAGTGCGTCCTTCAGATGCTTCATTGCTAACTCACAATCGTTGGTCCACCGGATAGGTGTTCCTCGACGTGGACTTCCCTCCAACAGCTTATACATCGGGCCGGCAGTCTTTGCAAACCCCCGTATGAAACGACAGTAATACCCAGCAACATTCAAGAAGCCGCGTACCTCGGAAATCGTCGTACACGACGGCCACTTCAAGATCGCGTTGACCTTTTCTGGGTTCGTTCAGAGACCTTCCCCAGACGCTATGTGACCCAGGTACAGTATCGAGGGACGACCCCATGTACATTTCTTTTCATTCAGGATGAGGCCGTGCTGGTTAAGCGCACACACAACATCGAGAACGTTCTGTATATGTTCATCTTCCGTTGATGAGAAGACGATCACGTCGTCCAAGTAGACCATAGCGCAGCGGTCGATAAAGGTGCACAAGATCTCATTCATCATTGATTGAAAGGTGGCCGGGGCATTCGTGAACCCAAAGGGCATTACACGAAACTGGAAATGACCATATCGACAGGTAAATGCCATTTTCTCCTTCGCATCTTCGGCTAATCTTACCTGCCAGTATCCACTGCGAAGGTCCAGGCATGTGAAGTGTTTCGCTCCTGCAAGATTTCGGTAACATTCATCTATGCGGGGCAAGGGATAGGCGTTCGATTTGGTAAGTTTATTTTTACGATCCTAGCGGTGGACTCGTAGCCTCTGTGCTACTACCACTTAGTCGTAAGTAAGGTCACGGGGTCCCGGATTAGTCAGCAACGCTGCGTTCCGAAATCCTAGCTATAGTTCTAGGCAACTGCTGGCTCACAGCTTGGAGAATGGAACTTTGCAAGGCAAAGGAGAGGAAATGCAAAGGGCAGGAGTCTATATGAAACAAGACTAGAACAAGGAAATACAGAGTAAACTATGAGTCTTTAAGTACTGTTACAACAATATCTTTTTCTGTGGTTTTTCTATGTTTTTCCAGGGACGCGTAAGTGTGAGACTAAATATAGAACTGAAACACATGATCTGTGCGCTGGCGAGAATTCTAGGGAGAACAGAAGTGAGAGTCAGGGAGAACAATCCAGAAGCAGAAGCGAATCAGATAAGAAAGATGAAATGATTGATGGCATGATCTGTGATCGTGACATTTATTGAGAGCACGATAGTCAACGCAGATGCGCGACGTACTGTCCTTTTTAGGGACTGGGATGAGGGGTGACGACCATGGGGACTTGGAAGGCTCGATTACTCCCTTGTCTAACCCTTCGTCGATGAAATTCTTGATGGACTCGTGTTCGACAGGTGTAAGGGGGCGTCCGTAATGCCTCAATGGCTTCGCGTCCCCAACGTCAATTTGGTGGACCCATTTCCGAAGGGGCGGAAAGCCTACCTTGTCCCTGAAGGCAGCAGGTATGGCTTCCTTGGCAATTCTTTTCACGTACTCACCAAACTTCTCCTTCACAGCCGTGACGCTCCCATTGTTGGATACCGTCGATTCGTCATCCCGCGTGGCTGTGTCGTTTGTCGTATGGTGAAGGAGCATGGGAGGACGAGGTCCTTGGTGTGGGAGCCGAAGGTGCCAGGCAAGCTTGGTTAACAAGTTCGCCATCTTTGGCCTTTCTTGGGAGAGGAGAGGTTTGATGAAGAAGCGTGTACGTTCTTCCAGGTGAGTAAGCTCGTAAGCGTTGTCGTCCCATCGTGGAATGGCGTCATGTCTTTTGAGCCAGGTGCGTCCCAAGAGCAAGTCATAGTGGAACTGAGATGCTTCATCCAAGATGTAGGCGTAGCACTTGGAGATCAAGCCTCCGATTCAAAGGGAGAATGACACGAAGGCAGTAGTCATCGTTCGGCCAGCGCCGACTATCTCCCGAGTCGTGATCAGAAAGACTTTTGCATGAGCTGCACAGGCTTTTGGAGTGGTAATATAATTCGACTCTGCTCCCGTGTCAAGTATGGTATTGACGGGGATAAAGGCAGGCGCGTCCGTCGGCAGGGTAGACTTTGGAGGGCCGATCTCTACCTTATAGATGGGTAATCTGGGATGCGCTATAGTGAAGACCTCCAGAGGATCCTCCTTGGTTCCTTGCAAGACGGCACTAGGAGGCGAAGGGGGCTTCTCGGGGAACACTGGTGAGACAGGTCGCCATCCGTTTTCCTCGACTGACTTCTCCGAGAACACAGGAGAGACAGGTCGCCATTCGTGCTCAGCGGGCCCTTCTAGGAATCGATTAGTAGCGGGTTGCAGCTTCCTCTTCCGAGCGGCGTAGGCAGGGATCACCATGTCCTTGCTAGTTGAGCCAGGATCTCCAGGAGACATGAAGCGGATGGGTGTCCATTGCTCGCTCCAGTCTGGTTCAACCCTGTCATAATACACCACATTGGCCAAGTCTTCTTCGTCTTCCTTGGTAAGTGGCCCACATTTATCCACATAATGGTCAGAGGTGGCTTATATAATTGATAGCCCAATCGGCGATGAGAGTCTTTAATAGTTCATACTCCAGCCGGCGCCGGCCGACGTCGGGATTCCGCCGCAATTGATACTCCAGCCGACGCCAGCTGGGTCGGAGATAGTCAGGAATCCCTGAGGCACTTAAACACAGAATAGAAACGCAGAACACGTCCCAAACAATATTATGGGTCCAGAGATGCTTAGTGATTTAAGGTCCGGTCCGGTCCGGTTTTTCACCTTCCTAATAAGGCAACCGGACCAAGACCGGTCCTAATTATTCAGAATTTTCAAAAGACCGGACCGGGACCACTATGGACCGGTCCTAATCAGTCCTGCTGCTGATAAAGACCGGTTGGTGACCGGTCTTTTGTGCAACTGGTATGTTTTTTTCGTCATGGGCCAAAAAATATGTGAAATTAATTTATTACACTAAGAAATAAATACACTAGATACACATGTATACTAGATGCACAGGATTGTAAGGGTGAAACGCGTCGCAAATGGTCATGCAGGCCTCCGCGGGGCGCAAAATGTTGGATGTAGATCCGGGGCGGTCGCAGACGCGTGGCTGTTGAAGGGTTAAGGCCGCGCGAAAATGCGGCAAGTTCGGGAAGGGAAACTTTGGGCTACACAGAGCCCTGCTAGGTTGGGTGGTTGCAGGCATTTAGTAACAATTGTGCACGCTTTCGCGCTACGCGAAACTTCACACAAGTGGTCGCCAAGTTTGGTAACATGTTGCACCTGAGTTGCTAAGGCCGCGAGCGAATGCAGCATGCTGGGGAATGCTAAGGATAATGATACCGGTACGGCAGTTCACGGGTTTCGCCGGACCGGAAGTCACAGCATGTCACTATGTCAACCAACGCGTCAACACAGAACCACTATAGTCGCTTCGACATCCAACGCTCCAAGTCAGTGCTCGTCGATTGCTTTGATTTGGCCCAGGGAACTCTCAAGAAGATAAGTCTCTTTTTCTATCCTTCTGGCTAACTTTTAACTAATGCAGCCTTACAGTGTTTTTCTCCTTTCTTCTCTAGGTTTTGAACAAGTTCTCACCGCACCTCGCGCAAGAACGGCCACGATTCGGCCATGGCGCCGCAAGACCATGACTCCGACGAGGCGCCACGAGACCATGGCGTCGACGCGGCGCTGCGACACCACGGAGTTGACGCAGTGCCACGACACCACGGCGTCGACGCAGCGCTGCGACAACCACGACATCGACGCGGCGCCACAACACCGCGACATCGACGCAGCGCCGCGACACCACGACATTGACACGGCGCCGCGACACCACGACTCCGACGCGGCACTGCGACGCCACGACATCGACGTGGCGCAGTGACACGATGACTCGGACGCGGCGCCGCGACACCATGGCGTCGACGCAGCGCCGCGACACGACAACTCCAACGCGGCGCCACGACACCACGACTCCGACGCAGCGCCTCGACACCACAGAGTCGACGCGGCACCGCGACACCATGGCGTCGACGCGGCGCCGCGACACCACGGCATCGACGCGGCGCCGCGACACTGACACGGCATGCAAGCTCTACCCATGACACCATAACAGTTCTTAGATTACAAGTAGTACAGTAGTAGCTAATATATCATGCACGAAAACACTGTCTGAATGTGTGAATCAAGGTGTGAATAGTATATTGGTCGGTTGCTGTAAAGACCGGTTTCAACCGGTCTTTTTTCGGTTGCAGAATATTCGTTGAAAATGGGCAACCGCAACCGGGCTAAGTCCAGAAGGGGTGCAACCGCAACCGATGGTCCGGTTGCATACCGGTCCGGTCCAGTTGGGTCCCGGTCTTTTTCCGGTCCTATGGACCGGACCTCAAAACACTAGAGATGCTCTATATTCAGTCAAATAGACAGTATTCAGGCAGATAAGAACATCCACTCAGAGATGTGCAAGTACATCAGAAATGTGATCAGACAGGAATAAACATGGAATATCCGATCACACACCAATGTGTGGTGATCATATGTATGTTATGGAGAATATATAACATACAATACTCAGCTGATGCCCATTAGAAAGTCTGCTGTAAGTGATAGTCCAACCGACGACGGGTGAATCGGAGATAGGCGGGAATTCCCCGAGGTACTAAAATAAAGACTAACACAGTATAAAGGTTTATAGACAGTATTAAGATCACTCTGCAATCAATTGGATGAGCAGCATTCAGGTATGAAAGAACATTGACTCAAATATGTACAACAGGATGTGAGTCACCTTAGAAACTTACAAATGAACAGGAATAAGTAAGGAATGTCGGATTACAAGTCGGTGCGCAGTCAGTGCTTGTATGTATTATGGAGAATGGCTAATGGTTAATACTAGACCTATACCTATAGAAACATTCTCAGTAATTGATACTCCAACCGACGATGGGTGGGTCGGAGATAGTCGGAGTTCCCTGAAGCACTTGAGCAAAGGACTCAGGTATGTAAGACCATCCACTCAGATACTTGCAGCAGCGGGCAAGCAAATCAAAAAGCTCTAATTACAGGAACAGGTAAGGAACACCGGATTACAAGTTGATGCGAAGTCAGTGCTCGTATGATGTATTATAGAGAATGGCTAATGGCTAATACTAGGCCTATACCTATAGGAACATTCTCAGTAATTGATACTCCAACTGACGACAGGTGGGTCAGAGATAGTCGGAGTTCCCTGAAGCACTTCAGGAAAGAACTCAGGTATATGAGACCATCCACTCAGATACTTGCAGCAACGTGCAAGCAAATCACAAAGCTCCAATTACAGGAACAGATAAGGAATGTCTGATACAGGTTTTATGTGTAGTGATTGCCTGAACGTATAAAGGAGAATAGCTAATAGCTAATACTCAGCAGCCAATACCTGTTGGAGCATCCCCTGTCCAACAAACATGAGTTGGGAGTGGACCTCCGACATATATCTTTTCACAAGTATGTGAAAGGCGATGAAGGGAGTTAGGCGAGGCCATATCATACAATTCACAGAGATTGAAAGTTTGTATCTGTCAATATATACACTGAGAGGAATAGATATATCAAGATATATGGATTCATTTAATCTCACAATGCTTTAATGGAGAATCAGTAATCGGAGTAAGGGCCTTCACTGAGCTCCTGGAAAGTTCCTCCCATGCATACATCTGGTATGATGCATATGCCTGGTGCCCTTTGAGTGCATCCTGAGTAGAAGCGATCATGAGTTTCTTCCATGTCTCTGCTTTGGCATGGAAGTATGCAGGGATCCATTTAGCCTCGTTATGGATGCTGTGCTGCTCCTCCGACCAGCGTTCAAACTGTGCCCTTGCACGGAGCCAGTGAACCCTTTCAACTGTATGAACATGTGAGCACAATATCAGCATCAATAGATATTGAGAACCTACAATCATCCATCCATGTCCCATCGTCTTCAATAATATCACCAAAGCCCCAGATCCAGGGTTGCTGCTTATTCCGCTGCCCTGTTTGCTCTGATCCAAGGACCAAGGTTTCTACACAAAGATCCTTTGAACGGAGCTTTGGGAGATCCTGCAGAATAGGAATTGCTTTTCTAAGCTTCTGGCATGCATCTCGAGCCATGCTGTATATCCGTGCGTGCTCACGGACATTAGTATCAACACTGTGTACTCCAGGCACGGGTCTTTGTCTGCTGTGAGTTAGCAGGTCAGACTTGAGTGCGGAAAAGAGCTGACTTGAATCCAAGGGCAAGGCGGATCTCATGAATGGATTCACTGGCCTGTGCATGGCGGAGCTGTACCTCCTTTCCAGCAAGAGATTGAATACCATGCCTAACACACCATTCCCATCCAAGGGAAGAGGGGAGAAGGACTAGAAAGTCCTCAGGATTGGTGCCATCCATCCCAGATCCATCAATTGCCCGAAGAGGAGTGTGACAACTTCCATGTTCTAAATGATCATCATCTGTATCTTCGGAGTTGGTGAGATCCTCCAGGTGGTCATACTGTGCATAATCCCCCAAAGGTGATATTGGGGAATCATCCGTGAGTGGCTGGAGAAGGAAGGAATCACCCTGATGCTCAAATATGTCAATGAGTGTCTGGAGGCGACTCCGCTTATTTTCGATAACTTGAATCTCTTCTGTGGTGATCTTCAGACCATGTGCACAAAGTTGATATCTGATGGCTAGTCTTGAAAGAAAGGTTAACCATAAATCATATAGATCATTGGGCGGACTTACTGTAACTCCTGAATCTTAATCCCACATGCAATCCAAGATGTTTGCCCATGAGTGGTGATATCTCCGCTCTCCTCCGATATGAGCTGCTGCTGGATTACGCATCAGCAATCCCTGGGTTGCGCAAAAAATCCTTGTAGAGACTTGGTAGCAACTGTAGAGACTGTAGCAACTGTAGATGGTTGTAGACTTTTGTAGTAGGCTGGTAGAGACTGGGTAGTAAACTTGTAGAGACTGTAGATGTTTGTAGACACCATAGTTGCTGGTAGTTGCTGGTAGTTGCTGGTAGTTGCTGGTAGTTGCTGGTAGTAGATGGTAGAGACTTGGTAGCATTGTAGCAAACCCTGGAATTTAAGCTACCAGATCAGCAATCCTTGGACCTCTACTTTAGTTCTACAGTAGTTCTACAGTAGTGCTCATAGAGCCATAGTGACCCATAGGTGGTGGTAGTGGCAATGTTTATGTTCTATGTAGTACTACCATAGTTCTACTGTAGTACCCAGGCCTGCTACCATAGTGCTACTGTACCCAGGCCTACTACTGGAGTGCTACTGTACCCAGGCCTACTACTGTAGTGCTACTGTACTCAGGCCTACTACTGTAGCGCTACTGTACTCAGTCCTACTACTGTAGTGTTACTGTACTCGGGCCTACTACTGTAGTGCTACTGTAGTACCCAGGCCTACTACTGTAGTGCTACTGTACTCAGGCCTACTACTGTAGCACTACTGTACTCAGGCCTACTACTGTAGTGCTACTGTACTCAGGCCTACTACTGTAGTGCTACTGTACTCAGGCCTACTACTGTAGCGCTACTGTACTCAGTCCTACTACTGTAGTACTACTGTAGTGCTACTGTAGTGCTACTGTAGTGCTACTGTAGTGCTACTGTATCTAGGCCTACTACTGTAGTTCTTCTGTACCCAGGCCCAGTACTACTGTAGAACTTACCATAGTTCTACTGCTGCTGTACCTAGGCCATGATGTCATAGGCCTAGGTTCTTCCATAGTGTGTCCCTGCCAGTGGCACTAAGCCTACTGCTGCTGGCTGTCCTTTTGGGCTGCTTGGAGTCTCCACCATGTCCAGCAGTCTCTCCAGGCCATACTGCAGGTGCTCAGCAGTCTTGGTGGTTGGGTTTTGTAAATTTGTAACAGGGATAATGTTATGGCAGCTCAGAGCTGGCATTTCTATCTTTTGAAATAAAATAGCTAAAACTATGAAAATATTTAGGGACCTGTATTTTGAAGAAAGCTGAGGGATCCTTTGCCAACGTTAAGTGATCCGATCAACCATTCCTAAGTTATTTGACATTAGCTGAAGGGTATTAGCTGACACCTTTGTCATGATCTTGCAACATCTTTGCTTCGGACTGACTCTCGACTCATACTGACTTTGTGACTCAGTTGTGACTTGTTCGTGACTTGTTCGTGACTTGTTCCCCCCCTGTATGAACCTGTATTGAAGGATCTGCTTATCGGATCCTTCTAGCACCTTCTAGCATGTTCCAGAATGTTCTCAAATGTTCCAGACTAACCCTTAGCCCACCATACCCTGGACCCTGATCATGTGCTGGCACTTACTGCCAGTGAGACGTGTCACCCTCGACCCTGATGCGCTGTTGCCCTGTACCCTGACTAGTAGAGCAGTATATAAGGACCCAGTAGTTCACCTTGTACGCCTTGTTTTAGTCTTTTAACAACTAAGCACCATCTTGTCCTTTCCCCCTTTTCCACTGGCACTTGCGAACACCTCGCTCATTTGTTGTCACGTGTGCCTGTGAGTCTGCTCCCTGGGTGGTAAGGCCTTGCGAGGCCAAGGGGGGTCAGCAAATTTTATAATTGCATGGGGTTGGTAAATTTTTTTAAGGGATTTTGGTTGACCTCCCCCCCCCATGTACCACCCAAAAAGGAAACTTATACCAAAAAAGGAAAAACTCGGGGGCCACAAGTGAGCAGTGTGACTCCAAGATGTGAGAGGAGGGCTTGGGAGAGCCTATGAACAACAAGTGCACCCCCTTTGTGCACCCTCTGAACTATCAAGACAGCCCAAAATGTAAATTTTTCAGGGATTTTGGTTGACCCCCCCCAACCTTGCCCCCAACCCCCCTGCTGTGGGTCATAAAGTGGAAAATATTAAATTTTTTTAAGGGATTTTGGTTGACCCCCCCCCCCATCCCTGGGTCAAGGAGCAAATTTTTCAACCCCCCTTGTGCAAGGCAGCCCACAGTAGTAGCAGGACGTGTGAGGTCTTCAACATGTGTTGGTTCAGCGAGTACACCAGAGCAGTTCCCCAACAGCAAGAACAATCCCAGTGTGATTGTAACAACCTTTCAGCTAATGCCAAATAGCTCAGGAACAGTTGATCGGATTGCTTAGAGTTGGCAGAGGAACTCTCGGCTTTTGAGAATTTCTACCTCCCCAAATATCTTCATATTTTTAGCTATTTTATTTCTTCAGATCCTAACAATACCAGTTTGAGCTGCTATAGCACTAGTCACTGAGCTGTTCAAATAAGTTGGAAACTACTGATCAGATCACTTAGGGTTGGCAGAGGACCCCTTGGCTCCTGATCTGATCTAACTCCATAAATATTTTCAAAAGTTTATCTATTTTATTTCCTGAGATATCAGAACATCGGCTCAGCCCTGGCAGCAACACTAGATTGACTTAGAAAAAAAATGGTGTGGACCACGGGCGACTTCCAGGCGGAAGTTTAATTTGTGGCGTGGGGAAGTGCGCCACTTGGCTGATTCAGACGTAACTTGTTCGAACTCGAACCCACCCTTCCTCCCCTTCCTTCCTCCCTTCCCTCATGCGAATACGTCGCCTTCAAGTTGCACCCATCCTCACAATCTTGCAGCCACAGCTGAGTAAATTTTTTTCTATATCCTTTACCTCTGATCGGGCGGTCGCAGGACACGTCATCAGACCACCTCGGCGCCCCCACCTCACCCGTATGCATGCAAACCCACTGCCGCCGTCTCGCGGCTCTTGTTCTAAGGTGAGCTGTTTGTTCTTTTTCTTTCTCATCCTCACTTTCCACCCAGGCGCAGCAACTCCATCGTCACCTCAAAACCGCCACACCCGCACCTGCCACCTCACCACCCCTTAAGACCCCGTCGTCTCGACGCGGCCGTCGTCTGCACCTCGACGTCGCGCTACGCCGCCGCCGCTTCGACACGGCTGCCACCCCCGGCTCCACCCAGCAACTCGGCGGTTGCCACGACGCGGCCATCTTGTCACGACCCCTACCACCGCCTCGACCGCCTCATCACGACCACGATCACTACCTCGACCGCCACAACGCCGCCGCCGCCGCCACCTCGACAGCGCTAACCTGGCCCGGCCCCAACACAACGCCATTCCCACTCGTCACCACCTCGTCTGCGCCGCCACCCACCTCGGCGACGTCAACCGGCACCCCGGCCCCACCTCGACAGGCACGCGACCGCGCCATGTACACTGGTGCCGTCTCGACTCGGCCGCTACTGCCACGTCGGTGCCGCTCAGATAAGTTTTTTTCTTTTTTTCTTTCTCATCTCTGGTACAGGACTCTGCCACCGCCGCTGCCCCGACATGGTCGCCACCGCCACTCCGATCCGCTACGAGCCCCACCAACACCGCATGCCTCAACCACGCCCACCGGCGCCGTCCCGACTCGGCCCTCACTGCCACGACCTGCGCCCACCCTGCCACGACACGCCGGCCCGCCACGCACGCCCCGCCACGGCGCCACTGCCACCTCAACACTATTGCCACTCCACCACCCTGTCGCTGCGGCATCTGGCTCCCATAGTGTATTGTTGTAGTTGTAGTTGTGTATACTCATAAATATATATATTTAACCTTTATTCTGCATGAATATTGTCTGACTGAGAACTGGCTATGAAATTATGGTAGACTACAGTAAGGCTATGGTAGTAGGCCTGGTACTACAGTAGAACTATGGTAGTAGGCCTTGTACTACAGTAGAACTACAGTAGCAGGCCTGGTACTACAGTAGAACTATGGTAGTAGGCCTGGTACTACAGTAGAAATATGGTAGTAGGCCTGGTACTACAGTAGAACTGCAGTAGCAGGCCTGGTACTACAGTAGAACTACAGTAGAACTACATACAACATAAATGTTGCTATGCTGCTACAGATGCTATGGAGCTACTGTAGCGCTACCGTAGCACTACATAGAGGATCATGGATTGCTGATGGTCACTGCACGAGAGGGTGCTAGAGATGGTTGTTAGCTAGCCATATATGGGACATATTAGTTCACGATACCTTTGGATGTCATTGTATCATATATGTCCATTACAGTGGGATCTTCATGCCTGCTTGACTGGGCATGTTTCGCTGCCTTGAGCCATCGTTTTGTCTTCGTCTTGAACCTTGTATTGAGAGTATCCAATATATCAGCACTGAGATCTATACCAGTATCCATACGCTTCCACCGCTTCAGAAGTGATGGGACTGGAACATGTAGTATTATTTTGAGATCAATTGCATTATAGACATGAATGTGACAGACCAATGCAGACCATCTTCTTCCAATTAGAATGATTCATATGTGCATCCAATACCTCCTGGCGATGGGCAAGGGACATCCCGCAGATACTGCGTGAGACATTATTGAGTGGTGCCCAAAGTGTTTCAATTATCTCCCCATCCACCTGCTTTGCTCCGGGAATATAGCTCGGAGAAAAGCGGGGCAAGCATGAGTCTTGATGGCCATGGATGTGAAAGAGACCAATCCCAGTCCGAAGTTGCAAAGTGTCAGACAAAGATAGCTCTGGGCTCCTTTCCACCCTTTGTTGGAAGTGGACCCCATATTGGCACATAATATCATACATGACCAAGGCCACAGGAATATCCTCCATGTTGTATGAGAGGGCCTTGCAAATGCTATAGTCCATGTTGATTGTCTGACATTGGAAATATATTATCTCCGCACTTAGAGTCCTTCATGTGTCGGACATACCTCTCTCCCTTCTGAAAGTCAACTACAGATGTAGGGACAAAGAATCCATGACAGCAGGCAGTTGCTCCAATGCTTGTCACATCAAGATGGGGACAACTTGAATTGGCCTGTTCAATGGCTCTGTATGTGTTACATGTGCTGGGCTATGGGAATGTAAGAAAGGAGCATCTGTTAATAGTACCAAACACACCTGAGAAACCTCTTGCCCACTATGAAGATGAGCCTTATATGAATTGGGATTTGCCATGAAAGCCATCCCAGACTGTTAGGACGCAGACATCCCGGGACTTGCCAAGTGTGGCACCGGACCGGTAACGGAAGTCGGAAGTCCGAGTATGGTATATTATTAATCATCGGACGTGATTGTAAAGTAGGGACTGCGAGACAAAATAGGAGCTAACGCTTCCTGCTCCCATCTACCATCTCACCCTCTTTGGGCTTCTATATTATTATAGGTTATGGGCCCTGCCCTTAACTAAGGGCAGAAGAAAATCTAGGGAGCACAAAAGAACTAAAACCTGTATACTATTTCGTGAATTTTGCAAACCCACATTACCCCTATCTACCATGTCTGAGGCAAACACTAGTGCGAGTGCAGCTGTGACTCTGGATAACGTTCCGGACGATTCTCGCACGCGGAATGGTCCGAGTGCAGTGAGCGTCCAGAAAATAAAAAGCCCGGAGACCGCGGCGATGCAAAAGTGCGGCGACATACTAACAGGGGAGAACTGGAACCTCTGGCGGGAACGCATCCGGCGTATGCTGGATTTATATGAGCTCGAAGGCTATTTAGATGGCCTCGTGCAATGCCCAAAAGATCCCGAGGGCGCTGCGAACTGGACATACAACGATAAATTCACGCAGGCAGTGATTGTTAACAACGTCTCAGAGCCGCAGATGGTAAACGTTATGAAGTACCATAAAGTGAGCGAGATGTGGGCGAGCCTCAGCGCCGTGCATGAGGCCAAAGGACCCGAGGCGATCACAGCCATTATACAGAACCTCTTTCACACAGTTGCCGAGGAGGGATCCGACATCATCGCTCATCTCAATAAATTGAAGCTATCCTGGGAGAAGATAAACGCGTACGATGACGATGACTATCGTATTTCTGACCCCCTCTTCAAAGTTATCATCTATTCCTCATTGCCGCCTTCCTGGGACGCGTTCGCACAACCCTTTGTTGGTGGGAAGAAAGGGACAGCCACCTACGATCCCAGGCAGTCGCAAGAATTCATTGGTATCCTCATGGAGGAATACAAGCGCTGTCAGATTCAAGTGGAAAGATCTGATACAGTCAATCAGGCGAGTGCTCGCGGACGATGCAATCTCGCTAGTCGGCTTGCTCCGACGTCAACGAGTGCACGCGCAAACCAGAACATGTATTGCAATAATTGTAAGAAGTCCAATCACAACACGCAGGACTGCCGACACCTTGGTAAACCGCGTTGTGACATCTGCGGAAAGTGGGGACATGTTAAGAAAGATTGTTGGAGCAAGGGGAATCAGAAGTGGAAGAGTGATGATGAAAACACGACGCTGCCGAAGAAAGTCAAAACTGAACGTGCGAATGTAGCAGACGATGAAAGCAATATGACTCAACAGTCGTGGGGAGCGAGCCACGAGAGCAATGCGTTCGATGAGCTGCCTCCCAACGAGACGCTTACCAACATAAAAGGCGAGGAGACACAACCTCACATCGCCAACACAGTCGACGAACAGCCAGAGAATGATGAGCTCCAAGCCTACAATGACGAAGACTTGTCGCTAACGTTCTATGAGCCAATGTCAAGCGAAGAACCTATTGTCGAAAGTCAGCATTTCAATATTGATACAGAAGACTGTTTTATGGGACCAATTGATGAGCAACTTCACCATTATGAATGGTTAGCTGACAGTGCGACAAGCTCGCACGTCGCGAACCAGAGAGATATGTTTACACATTTGGAGCCTGCTCCCGGTAGAACTGTGGCAGGAGTGGGTGGTACATTGATAAGTATTGAGGGATGCGGAACGGTCGAACTGCTGTCCGTAAGAAATGGGCGCAATCACGTCTTGCGACTCACCAACGTCCTATATATCCCAAGGAACAAGAACAACTTGCTATCCCTTGGGCAATGGGACAGTGAAGGGCGAAGTTACAACTGTATTGGAGGCGTGCTAAGGTTATTGACAAAGCACGGAATTGTCGTCGCGGAAGGGAAGAAAATCCGAAATCATTTATATCGGATGAATCTCCAAATTTGCGATACGGTGACCACCGAACATGTGACTACGCCGAAGACCTTCATGGCTAGCGAGAAAAAGATAACCTGGGAAGAATGGCACAAAAGGTTTGGGCACATCAGCTATGGGGGCTTACAAAAGTTACTAGAAAAGAACCTCGTCAATGGCTTTTGAGTAGACACACAGTCACTGAAACCGGATTGCGTAGCGTGTACCGAAGCCAAATTGGCAGTTGAACCATTTGATAAGAAAGCGATCAGGTTCACGAAACCTGGAGAACTTACCCACATGGACTTATGGGGGAAGTACGACATCATTTCTATCAACAGAAATCAGTATTACATATTGATGATGGATGACGCTGCACGTGACCTCACCATAAACTTCCTGAAGAGGAAAGATGAGGCTACGCAAATGGTAAAAGACTACTTAACGTACCTTATCGCACAAGGAAGGAATCCGCGAGCCATAAGAGTAGACCGCGGATGAGAATTTGTGAATGACAATCTACAGAAATGGTGCCATGAGCACGGTATAGAAATACAGATGACCACACCTTACTCACCTTCGCAAAACGGTGTGGCTGAGCGAGCCAACCAAACGTTGGTGGAACTGGCGCGAGCCATGATGGCGGCACAGCATGTACCAGAATTCCTATGGGAATACGCTGTAAGTCACGCCGCATATCTGCGAAATCGATCATATACGACGGCACTAGGGGATGCAACTCCATACGAAAAATGGGTCAAGAAGAAACCGGATGTGACGTACCTTAGGGAATTTGGTGCGCCCGTATGGGTACTCCTTCAAGGGCTGCAGGAGCAGCGGAAAATGTTACCGAAGTCGCGATGCCAACTTTACGTTGGGTTCGACGAAGGGGCACATGCTGTAAAGTATTATAAAGCTGAATCGAGAAAGGTACTCACCTCGCGGAATTATCGTTTTCTAACCCTTCCTACAAAGGAGACACCTTCTGAGGGTATTCAGGTCGCACCTGATACACCGCGTGAAGGGGAGTTAGAGGGAGGCATGCTGTCTACAGGCGGACGACCAAGAGACGAGTCAAAAGATGTTACGTACCCTACAAACCCTGAGCCAAAGAGCCAGGAAGAAAGGGATGCCATAACGTCAAAGGGCGAGTCAGGCAGTGATAGTCTAAAGAGAAAACGAGATGTTGAGGATGATGATAAGTCAAGGCGGACACGTGGAAAACACGTGAACTACCGTTACTTAAACGATCTGTATTCCTATAAGGCGAACATGGTAAACGCTGCTAATGTGGAGAAAACTTTCAGAGGAGACGAACCTCAGTCCCTAGAAGAGGCAAGGCGATCCCCCGAATGGCCCGAATGGGAGCGTGCAGTAAAGGCCGAACTCGATCAACTCCACGAAATGGGAACGTGGAAACTAGTCGAAAAGCCTGCTGACGCGATTCCTATATCGAACAAGTGGGTATTCATAAAGAAATTCGATAAGTACGGCGAACTCCTAAAGTACAAGGGAAGATTAGTGGCAAAAGGATGTGCGCAAAGACCAGGACACGATTACCTGGATACTTTCTCACCTGTGGTGAGACTAGAGACGCTGCGAGCGATCCTAGCTCTCGGAGCCATAAAGAACTTCACGATCCAGCAAATGGACGTGAAGGGAGCTTATTTAAACGGGACTCTAAAGGAGAGAGTATACATGCGTCAGCCGGAAGGATACGAAGATGGAAGCGGAAAAGTCTGCTTACTCGTAAAAACACTGTATGGACTTAAGCAGTCCGGACGCGAGTGGAACAGGGAGTTGGATGAAAAGCTGAAGAAGCACAACTTCTCGCGCTTAATGGCGAATCCGTGTGCATACGTGTGGAGGAACGGGGAAGACCTAGAGATAATAACGGTCTGGGTTGATGACCTGTTACTGTTCACAACGTCAGAGGAGTTGATGGGGTCGATGAAGGCCGACTTACGTTCCGAATGGGAGGTTACCGACTTGGGTGAACCAGCCAAAATTGTTGGTATAGAAGTCACTCGACGGAACCATTCCATTACCATCTCTCAGGAGCAATACATAGAATCAATCCTGAAGAGGGAAGGAATGGATCGCGCCAATCCAGTAAGAACTCCACTCGATCCAAATGTTAAGTTGGAGGCGAACAGAGTAAAGGGCGACGGAAACAGGAGTAATCCGTACACACGCTTGCTCGGCGAACTCCAATTCCTTGCAAATGCCACGAGACCAGACATAGCGTTCGCTGTGAACAAATTAGCAGCATACACAGCAAACCCAAGCTTCGAGCATATGGGAATGCTGAAGCGTATTCTGAGATATCTTGCGGGAACACAATCCTATGGGATAACGTATTCAGCGCAGCCGAATCGGAATAACGACAATAACCTATTTAGCGGATTCTCGGATGCTGCTTATGGGAATGCCGAAGACTTCAAATCGACTACCGGGTATGTCTTCATGTGTGGAGGAGGTGCCGTAACCTGGATGTCGAAGAAGCAAACCACAATAGCCTTGTCATCGACAGAAGCCGAGTATGTTTGTCACAATTTCGGGCTTCCTTGCTTCTTTTCCTTCTGTTCTGATATTCCGCTGTTGTTCTGGAACCCACCCTAAATCCCGCGGGCCTATCCCGACTCACGCGCTTCACGGTTTCCTTTCGTTTCACCTTCGCACGAACCCCCTTCTTGATTATCATTCCCCATCGCACGGAAGGCTATGTTTCCGACTCGATTTGGCTCGCGCATCCTTCCGCGCAATCTCCATGTCACTATCTGATGGACATCTTGATAGCTCGCTGGGGCCCGTACCTCAGGATCGCGCCATATGTTTGTCACTGACAAACATCATGTACTCGTATATAAGTCGACTCATACCTAGCTTGTACGGTAGACTTGACTTCTTGTGTTAATACCACATCATCTGTCTCCCGACCCTGAGTGGACTTGCCTTTGTGCTTGAGTTAGACTTTTCGCTCGCTGTTACGCTTGAGCTTATCCTGACCCCGCTATTATCCTTGTGTCCCGGGAGACCAAGTGATACTTGTGCATCACCGACTTAGGTCTTGACTGACCTACGCCTTTCCGTGACCCGTTGTGACTTGCGAAGTACACGTCGTACTTAACGCCCCTGTGGTGGCGTTACAATGTTGCACTGTCTGAGGCAGGACGCGAAGCATGTTGGCTAAGAGGGCTATTCGACGAATTGGGATACAAGCAGATAACACCCAGTTTGATCGAAGGCGACAACGACAGGTCGATAGCGATGGCCCAGAATCCAATGTTCCACAAAAGGTCCAAGCACATAGAGACCAGATGGCATTGGATCCGCGAGCAAGTAGAACGAGGATCGATAAGAGTCGAGAGTTGTCGAGATCCGGAACAAACCGCAGATGTGTTGACTAAGTCCTTAGCATGCCCAAAGCACAAGAGACATGTCGGAGAGATGGGTTTAGCCCCGGCATGAAGGGGAGTGCTAGGACGCAGACATCCCAGGACTTGCCGAGTGTGGCACCGGACCGGTAACGGAAGTCGGAAGTCCGAGTATGGTATATTATTAATCATCGGACGTGATTGTAAAGTAGGGACTGCAAGACAAAATAGGAGCTAACGCTTCCTGCTCCCATCTACCATCTCACCCTCTTCGGGCTTCTATATTATTATACAGACGATAGAGGAACATCTGTTTCCCCAGTTCTGCACCTCATGTGCTCCGCTGAGAAGTTGCCATCCATTATGAATGTTCGGATAAGCTGATTCCTTTGAGAATATTAATAATGAGATATTAATCGGATCAATGAATGCATACGGCTGGTCATGATACTTGATCTTCCAATCATCAGGGAGATTGATGCCTGGCTGTGGACATGCAGGACAGAAGATAGCCATTGATCCATCAGTAGCCAGTATTCTGCCATTCTGGTGTCCCAGACCGCTTTGAATCCTATTCTTTAAATCCCTCCACTAACGAGATGCCCTCAGGAGCTGTTTGTAGAGATTCTGTGTATCTCCATGAATGACATTGTAGGTAGAATCGGGATAGCATCTTAACTCACTGGGACGTGGTCAGCCAATGATCTGCCATGACTTTCATGACTGATGGGTCACCCGACGGGAAGAACCCCTCATGACTCATGGGCCAACCGATGTCGGCCGAAATGGGAAAATTTTCCGGAACTCATGGGCCAGCCGATGTCGGTTCGGAGCTTTTTTGATTCAGACCAGTTTTCCGAAGTGGGAAGTGTCAATGAAATGGAATATCAATGTCCAGACACTGGAAAGCATGCTGGGAAATGGAAAACCAAAGCCCCATTCCAGTAGGATAACTAAGGGGAATGGGGGTGGAACAGGACTTCCCTGAATCCTTGCCTGAATCTGTAAAACAGCTGGGAAATAAAAACCCCAAATCCAATCTCAAGGGGACTACCTAGGGGAAGGAAAACCACTTCCATAAATCCGAAAAACAGCTGGGAAATGAACAACCAAAACCAATGTGAAGGGGACTACTTGGGAGATGGGAGATGGAATCCCATTTCCCAAAATCCGGAAAATAACACGGGAGTTCAAATACCCGAAGCCAGATTGAGGGGAACTACTCAGGGAATGGGGGATGGAATCCCATTCCCCAAAATCCGGAAAATAACACGGGAGTTCAAATACCCGAAGCCAGATTGAGGGGAACTACTCAGGGAATGGGGGATGGAATCCCATTCCCCAAAATCCGGAAAAAACATGGGAGTTCAAATACCCAAAGCCAGATGAAGGGGAACTACTCAGGGAATGGGGGATGGAATCCCATTCCCCAAAATCCGGAAAATAACACGGGAGTTCAAATACCCGAAGCCAGATTGAGGGGAACTACTCAGGGAATGGGGGATGGAATCCCATTCCCCAAAATCCAGAAAAACATGGGAGTTCAAATACCCGAAGCCAGATGAAGGGGAACTACTCAGGGAATGGGGGATGGAATCCCATTCCCCAAAATCCGGAAAATAACACGGGAGTTCAAATACCCGAAGCCAGACTGAGGGGAACTACTCAGGGAATGGGGGATGGAATCCCATTCCCCAACATCCGGAAAATAACACGGGAGTTCAAATACCCGAAGCCAGACTGAGGGGAACTACTCAGGGAATGGGGGATGGAATCCCATTCCCCAAAATCCAGAAAAACATGGGAGTTCAAATACCCGAAGCCAGACTGAGGGGAACTACTCAGGGAATGGGGGATGGAATCCCATTCCCCAACATCCGGAAAATAACACGGGAGTTCAAATACCCGAAGCCAGACTGAGGGGAACTACTCAGGGAATGGGGGATGGAATCCCATTCCCCAAAATCCAGAAAAACATGGGAGTTCAAATACCCGAAGCCAGATGAAGGGGAACTACTCAGGGAATGGGGGATGAAATCCCATTCCCCAAAATCTGGAAAAAACATGGAAGTTCAAATACCCAAAGCTAGATTGAGGGGAACTACTCAGGGAATGGGGGATGGAATCCCATTCCCCAAAATCTGGAAAAGAGAAGGAAGTTCAAGGCGAACTACTTAGGCTCAGGAATATCACTTCCATAAATCTGGGTAAAGCACAGGAAATGAAATATCCAAAGTTGACATTGGTTTTGTTTGTTTCATTTCCCACTCTGGTTTGTAGATTGTGGTGTTCCCCTATCACCTAAGTAGTCTGCTTCAATTGAGCTTTTGTTTTGTCATTTGCCCTCAATCTTCAGGATGTGTGGAAATGGTATTCCTTCACCTAAGTAGTCCCCTTTAAGGTATTTCATTTCCTTGCTATCTTTTGGGGAAGTGCTTTTCTTCCTTTAAGTAGTACTTTTTGGCAATATGGCTTTGAGTGTTTGATTTCACACATTTCTTCCCAGTTCATGGAAGTGGTATTACTGAGCCTTCAATTGGGCATTGTGTATTTAAATTCATATGTTGGTTCAGGATTTTGTGAAATGGTATCCAAACCCCATCCACTAAGTAGCTCCCCTCAAATTGGCTTGACTATTTCATTTCCTGGCTATTTTCCAGATTCATGGAAGTGGCATTTCTGAGCCTAAGTAGTTCCCCTCAATCTGGCTTCGGGTGTTTGCATCCCCCATCCCTTACATAGTCCCCTTCACATTGGCTTTGCCATATTTCATTTCCTGTGTTTTATTCAGATTCATGGAAGTGGTATTCCTGAGCCTAAGTAGTTCCCCTCAATCTTCCAGATTTTGGGGAAGGGATTCCATCCCCCATTCCCTGAGTAGTTCCCCTCAATCTAGCTTCGGGTATTTGAACTCCCATGTTTTTTTCCAGATTCTGGGGAATGGGATTCCATCCCCCATTCCCTAAGTACTTCCCCTTCATCTGGCTTCGGGTATTTGAACTTCTATGTTTTTTTCCGGATTCTGGGGAATGGGATTCCATCTCCCATTCCCTAAGTAGTTCCTCTCAATCTGGCTTCGGGTATTTGAACTTCCATGTTTTTTTCCGGATTTTGGGGAATGGGATTCCATCCCCCATTCCCTGAGTAGTTCCCCTCAATCTGGCTTCGGGTATTTGAACTCCCGTGTTATTTTCCGGATTTTGGGGAATGGGATTCCATCCCCCATTCCCTGAGTAGTTCCCCTCAATCTGGCTTCGGGTATTTGAACTCCCGTGTTATTTTCCGGATTTTGGGGAATGGGATTCCATCCCCCATTCCTTGAGTAGTTCCCCTCAGTCTGGCTTCGGGTATTTGAACTCCCATGTTATTTTCCGGATTTTGGGGAATGGGATTTCATCTCCCATTCCCTGAGTAGTTCCCCTTCATCTGGCTTCGGGTATTTGAACTCCCATGTTTTTCTGGATTTTGGGGAATGGGATTCCATCCCCCATTCCCTGAGTAGTTCCCCTCAATCTGGCTTCGGGTATTTGAACTCCCGTGTTATTTTCCGGATTTTGGGGAATGGGATTTCATCCCCCATTCCCTGAGTAGTTCCCCTTCATCTGGCTTCAGGTATTTGAACTCCTGTGCTTTTTCCGGATTTTGGGGAATGGGATTCCATCCCCCATTCCCTGAGTAGTTCCCCTCAATCTGGCTTCGGGTATTTAAACTTCCATGTTATTTTCTGGATTTTGGGGAATGTGATTCCATCCCCCATTCCCTGAGTAGTTCCCCTCAGTCTGGCTTCGGGTATTTGAACTCCCGTGTTATTTCCGGATTTTGGGGAATGGGATTTCATCCCCCATTCCCTGAGTAGTTCCCCTTCATCTGGCTTCAGGTATTTGAACTCCTGTGCTTTTTCCGGATTTTGGGGAATGGGATTCCATCCCCCATTCCCTGAGTAGTTCCCCTCAATCTGGCTTCGGGTATTTAAACTTCCATGTTATTTTCTGGATTTTGGGGAATGTGATTCCATCCCCCATTCCCTGAGTAGTTCCCCTCAGTCTGGCTTCGGGTATTTGAACTCCCATGTTATTTTCCGGATTTTGGGGAATGGGATTCCATCCCCCATTCCCTGAGTAGTTCCCCTCAATCTGGCTTCGGGTATTTGAACTCCCGTGTTATTTTCCAGATTTTGGGGAATGGGATTTCATCCCCCATTCCCTGAGTAGTTCCCCTCAATCTGGCTTCAGGTATTTGAACTTCCATGTTATTTTCCGGATTTTTGGGAATGGGATTCCATCCCCCATTCCCTGAGTAGTTCCCCTCAATCTGGCTTCAGGTATTTGAACTCCCGTGTTATTTTCCAGATTTTGGGGAATGGGATTTCATCCCCCATTCCCTGAGTAGTTCCCCTCAATCTGGCTTCAGGTATTTGAACTTCCATGTTATTTTCCGGATTTTGGGGAATGGGATTCCATCCCCCATTCCCTGAGTAGTTCCCCTCAGTCTGGCTTCGGGTATTTGAACTCCCGTGTTATTTTCCGGATTTTGGGGAATGGGATTTCATCCCCCATTCCCTGAGTAGTTCCCCTCAATCTGGCTTCGGGTATTTGAACTCCCGTGTTATTTTCCGGATTTTGGGGAATGGGATTCCATCCCCCATTCCCTGAGTAGTTCCCCTCAATCTGGCTTCGGGTATTTGAACTCCCGTGTTATTTTCCGGATTTTGGGGAATGGGATTCCATCCCCCATTCCCTGAGTAGTTCCCCTTCATCTGGCTTCAGGTATTTGAACTCCCATGTTTTTCTGGATTTTGGGGAATGGGATTCCATCCCCCATTCCCTGAGTAGTTCCCCTCAATCTGGCTTCGGGTATTTGAACTCCCGTGTTATTTTCCGGATTTTGGGAAATGGGATTCCATCTCCCATCTCCCAAGTAGTCCCCTTCACATTGGTTTTGTTCATTTCCCAGCTGTTTTTCGGATTTATGGAAGTGGTTTTCCTTCCCCTAGGTAGTCCCCTTGAGATTGGATTTGGGGTTTTTATTTCCCAGCTGTTTTACAGATTCAGGCAAGGATTCAGGGAAGTCCTGTTCCACCCCCATTCCCCTTAGTTATCCTACTGGAATGGGGCTTTGGTTTTCCATTTCCCAGCATGCTTTCCAGTGTCTGGACATTGATATTCCATTTCATTGACACTTCCCACTTCGGAAAACTGGTCTGAATCAAAAAAGCTCCGAACCGACATCGGCTGGCCCATGAGTTCCGGAAAATTTTCCCATTTCAGCCGACATCGGTTGGCCCATGAGTCATGAGGGGTTCTTCCCGTCGGGTGACCCATCAGTCATGAAAGTCACTGCAGAACATTATGTGACGTGGTGGGGGAACATCCGATTGGTGATGCTTTGAAGTTTGGAATAGTACTGTTGTGCAGTTGTCTTGCATTCCAGGTTATCAGCCAAGAAGTCATCCAAAACTGTGAAGGTAAATGCAGTCTCGATTCGCTTAAAGGTTGAAGGAAATAATCCAGCTTGAAGGAGTTGCTCATCATTAGCACCAGCATTAGGGCATATGCAAAAGAGCACATCCATGTCAAAGACACCTGTTTGATTGACAATTGTGATCAGTGGATTTCCCGACTTTGCAGTCCGAGTGCGTCGTGTATATCCATCAGAGGGATTCAACATATCCCCAGAAAGGTCAAACAGTGTGTCGGATATCCCCTCCATATATTCAGGTGCGTGCGACGGAGGTAGCGGAGCTCCAGGTGAAGGGGAATCCTCCTCCTCAACAGATATTAGTGATGCAGAGCGAGTGCGTCGGGGCTTTCGCCTGCTTGGGCATGGCTCTTGTGCTGCTTGGATTCCCTAATTATAGATTCATAAGTGCATGTGGCGACTCATATATCTGATATGCTCATACCTCCACTGTCAGTGGACATGGTTTTCCATCATGACCAAAACATAGCTTAAATCCAAGTAACATTAATGATATTGGTGCAAAGTGTGAACCAGTCCAGCAGGACATCCGATGGAATGGGGACCGCATATGAGATCGAAGGCAACAGTCTTTGCAAAAGTAATTGCCCCCAATACAATCGGAACATTTGATCTGCATCGATTTGGTACACATGGAGCACTTCGGAGCACTTGTCAGACCCTCCATCTCTAGCAATAGGTGGAGATATCTGCTTCGGATATCTATCCATTGACTCATCGGTGTCTACATATAATCAGTGTTATGACAATGGTCACAGAACATTTTGTAACATACACTAGCCTGTGGCTGTGTGTCTTCCATCTGAATGGCTGGCATATCATTTTCATATGGTTCCATTGGCTGAAGGGTGTGTGATTCTTCTTCCCCCCTGGATGGCCGCCTAAATGATTGTGATTGAACTTGGTCTATAGTGGGCTCCACTCTAGATTGAGAATGTGAAGCTTGACCTGACTTGGCCTGTCCTGTCTTCGAATGGAAGGGGACTTCCTTCACAATGGTGCGGAGTCCGCGTGCGGTCCGCCGGGTCTCAGCGACAACCTCCACGATGTCTCCCATGGGAATGGTGTAGGTATTCTTTCGAGGCATGATGGATAGCAGTGAATAGAATGAGGATGGCTTGTATGATAATTGATAGTGTGACCTCCTTCACCTCCTTTCTTAAATATGCTGTGTGCAACCTTAACTCACTCTGCACCTGTTTACTTGAATTATGGCATGATCCATACTGCAACATGCAACAAAGAGCGCAATGAATATTAATCATGATACCCAATCTACATTCTGAATGGTTGTCCGGTCAACTATCGTCGGAGGTCTCTAACTCGCAAGACATCTCCGATGCATCATCTGAAATGTCCCTATGTGTTCCACTTGCAATCTCTGAAATGTTAATCCCTTCCACTTCACATAGTGCCTCTACCATAAGACAAAGACGATGAGTTTCCTGATTTATCTCCCAAGCATCGGAAATAAGGTCTGCATCCTGTCTGTAATGTTAGATGGACAAATAGATTTGATATTATGAGGTGCATACACAGTATCCATTGTTTGAGACTTCTTGGACCTTAGAACCAGGTTCAAGAGGGATGGTTTCAGCATTAGGGTCTGACCCGTACATGTCCTCCTCATCAAATGATTGTGTATCAGAGTCATCCACGGGATCGGAGAACATATCGGGGGAGTGGAGCGGGTGATGATCGGAGGTCCATGCATGTTTTCGTGTAGTCTTGATATGCCCATCGGACTTATTGGTCATCGAGGAGAATGACACATGTTTGCCTTTGGATGTGTGAGACTGCATGGTGTGCAATAAAGTAGTGAACCCTCAAGTGTTATAAATAACCATTCGTCTATGAAACATGTTTCTGATATAAAACACTGCTATGTTCAGGTCACATGAGCCAAGCCCGAAACGGAAGTCTGCATATGGGCATTCAGTCGCACACACCGATTCAGTTCGATCACATTCCAGTCACATGATGTGTGCAGCGGAATAGTGGGAAATCACGGAATGCTATATTCAAATGGATGGTCCAAGTCTGGTTGGATGGCAATTCCAAATCTCTATTCCTGCAATATTCAGGCTTCCTATTCTTTTAGCACTCAGTTGTCTCGTATCTATCTTCTCTTTGTTGTGTGTCAAGCATGTAACTCTATGTGAAACCATATACGAATTCACATGTCCTATCAGGTCACCAATATTGATCGATTCAAATTGGACGTCCGACTACACAACTACGTGGTTATACATTGGATGAAACGAATATTCTGTTATTTATTGGGGCACCTGCTGACCAGGCGACAATTTGCAAGATGAGACGCTTCCCCCTGAATGCCCTGCCAAATCATGAGTGAGAGTTGAACAATGTCTATCAAAGGAACCACATACCAGACAGTTCGGGCAAAGGGCCACTTGGGGACGCTGGACGAGACCCGGCCGCGCTTGCACCAGGCAAAGGGCCACTCGGAGACGCTCGACAAGATGCCAGCGACCCGGCTGCACTCGCAGCGGGAACGTCTGCTGAGCAGATAACCAGTGAGCCATATGAGTATACGATAGATAATGAAATGTACCTATTGCCTGTCGGCACTCCGACGTTGCACTTGAGGTGCGAGACGATGCAGCGGAACGCGCATCGGAAATCTTGAGGGTAGAGAGGGGGATGCCAGGCGAGGTGGTGGATGGGTTGGCTGGCGATCGGGATCGGGATCGACTAGCAGGGAGCTGTCCAACACCGGGGATGGACACAGACACGATTCCCTGCTTGGCCAAAAGTGCACTTACCATGAGCACAGTATCGTGCATGTACTGGCGTGCAGTACGGAATTCCGCACGTCCGCACCAGGCCTCCTCACATCCACGCCTGCTCTCGTCGCGGCTCTCCTCACGTCCACGTCGATTCTCCTCGAGCGAGATATCGAGGGTCTTCTTTACTTTGCTGAGCTCGACGGACATGTCCTGTACCTGCTGTGTCAGCGCTTCAATTTGCGCGTCCGCAACAGCGCCTAGGAAATGTACTCAGCACCTGTACGGTTAGTAGCAGGAAATAAAGCAGGCTTACTTGGTGTGCGTGTCCGAGCTGAGGAGGCCGATCGGGCCTCCGCAGAGCGACTTCCGGTGGCCGCCCACGCAGCAGTGGGATTGCAGGTCTTGTGGATCGTTGCGCAGCCTACGCAGGCGGTTGTCATGCGCTTCCCGTAGCCTGCGACACGCACTCTTCATCCCCACGCTCTATGCAGGGCCGCAGCGATCCTGCAGTCGATGTAAGTGCATACAAATAGGTTATCATATAATCGCGATACATACATCACCTGTGGCCACGGATGGGCTCTTATCCCGACGTGTGCGCTTGCCTTGACGGGGAGGAGACGTAATGACGACCTCGACCTGTGGATGAGCGGACTTCCGAGGCGTTATACTCTCGGATTTGATATGGGGGGCATCTGGGCTCTCATCGGCGCGCCGTTTCCTCGTGCGTGCCCGAGGTGGTGGAGCAGGCATCGGAATGGCAGGCGCCTTCCCCTTGGCGGCACGTGTATTGATGGAAGACTTCGGAGGTGCAAGGGAGGACTGCGCCTTGGACGGGGGAGGTGGGGCGTCGAGCATAATAACTAGAATCGAATGTATTAGTGTCAGGGACATGAGGGATAGATGCCACATACCATCGGCATCGTCCTCCACGCCCTCTGGGAGCCACCACATCTTGCTGGGCTCAATTCCGATCAAATACTCACTCAGGTCGGGGGATACGAGGGACTCATGCCAGTCGGGATAGGCGTCCGCCATCCTCTCGCAGAGCTCTGCGACGTCGTCCAGCGTTATCCGATCCCAATCGGGGACACGTGCTTCGCTCTTCGCATTCTTCCACTCCTTTGATATCATCTGGATAACATGATGAACTCTGGGCATTTTGGAACCCTCGTCCTTCTTGTTAAATATTGCACCAACTGCTCTCTACACTATCTGTCAGTATATGGGATGTGTGCACGTCAAACGGACTTACCAGCTCCACTCTGACCATCTGAGTAAGGCCATCCAGTTCTTCAGACGTTGGTGGGCTGTCTACCAGACGTTCCAGAGCCGCGATAAATTTGGCTGCTATAACCAGAAGAGCTGTTTCATCCTTTGTTAGCTCGCCAACACCCTTCCTAGCCATTGTGTGGATGTATGTGGGTGGGCGTCGTACGTGGATGTATGTGGGCGGGCGTCGTACGTGTATGGATGTGGGTCTCGTATACGTGTGCGCACGTGCCACAGGAACTCCGCTGACACGTGTCGGGCTTCATCGGACTTCCCACGCCCTATCTGCGACCAGGGACGGTCCTGCCTATCATGGATAATCATATATGTTTACAAATATGTACCCATCGATTCTGATTGTTCGCTACATACTCGATCTATTACATAGATCCTTGATATATAATCATAAGGGGGTTTTTCGGCCTCAACATATTCGCAAATATGTCAGACGTCCCCCGCTCCTCTCGCTCTCAGTCCCGTGCATCAGAACGATCCCCGCCGACCAGGCCCGCATCCACTAAGCCAAAGCCGATCGCCGCTAAGCCCGAGCCAATGGGACCCCCGCCGGCACCATCGTCAGGTGGAGCGGATGATCTAGATGAGTTCGACTTCATGTCGAAGATTCCATCACCAGTTATGTCACTCCCCCAAGCTCCCCGAGCGAAGAGCGGGGGCACTCAGGTAGAGCTTTGTAACTTAATAATTGCATACATGTTTATTAATTTGTGATTCAGCCCAAGCGGAAGAAACCCGTCTTCGAAGACTTCATGGATCTCATTCCAGCATCGCAAAGGGTTGTCTGGTCTTCCTCAGGAGCTCCGGTCATAAATCCTGCCGCTTCGGGGGATTCCACGGTTGACGATTCGCCCTCACCTGCCGCTGAGGACACGGTCAGTACAGGTGCCTCATATAAGGAGCCCCGTGTATGTCGATCACCATTTGGTCTCTCACATGTACTCACTGCGCTTCGGGCTAGGTGTCTGACACCATGGAGGTAGACGACGGAGGTAAGGAGGCCCGCACCACCATTCCAGCAGCACCTACCGAACCGCGGAGCCTTCCGAAAGCAAGGGTGCGTTAGACTACATCCCCCACACCTATCCCACTAATGTCTACATATCTAGCCTGTCGTGCAGAACAAGGCCCGCGACGTTCAACCTCGTGGTAGTGGAACTCATGTCACCAAGCCCCGTGGTCGTACCCAAAGTGTTGGGACCATCTTGCAGAATCCCGACTTGTCTGCCGGGCCATCCGCCGGGCCACCCTCATCGGGCCAGCCCACGCACCCCATGGGGATCGTCGTCCCCCCTCCACGCAATCCCCAGGAGCTCGCGGACTTGGAAGCCAGGTCCGACGCACTCAAGACTCGCCTCGCCCATCTCTGGGAGACGCTGACGAAGGTCAGGGGCGAAATGACGCAGGCAAATGATGAAGTTCATAAGGCAGTTCTGGAGGTAGAGGCCATCGCTAAGTCTCTTGGTTGATTGTAGCACCTGTATCACTGTCGTACGTATTAGTGGAACGATAATCACGATCCGGTCTGTAACCAGCGGAGCTCCGCGTATGTTTCAACAGTGTTTCACCAGTGTTTCAACCTTCGAGTGAAGCTACGCGTGCAGTCACGGGATACCTCTGCTAATGTTACAACCTTTCGCATGATTCTATGTATGCAAGCCCCTAAGTCCCCGAACTACTTCCGCTGCCGGTGTGAAACATCTCCGCAATGTTTCAGCATCCATCCGTGTCGCGCGGCAATGCATTGCAGAAGTCCACACATTACCGTCGCGATATGTGAATACACATTATACAGATGGGCAATATCTGGGTATCTGCGATCGTTGAATCGAGCCTGCCACCATGTATGTCGACATGCCTACAGGATATGTCACACCCAATATGGGAAGCATAGTCTGATTCACTATTATTTGAGGACACATCAGTTAAGTTCTATTGATTGTATCCTTCGTGCACATATGGCCTCATGACTTAGCTGAGTATGCAGGAGCTCCGCTTTCCATGTATCACACATCATTCTGTTTGGCCAAGAACATATGATGTTTCCCAATCTAATCTGAAACATTTGTGAAATCACAGTTGTATCAGACTATCACCCATCTGTTGCATGCACATTCTACCAGTCAGATGTGACACCCTACTCAAACGTGTTGTATTCTCACCACATGTTTGATTATCGGGAGACTCTGGTATGGTGGGATAATGAATTATCCATGTTCACATATGATGCCCGTATGGGTATGTATTTAACCACTGAACTAATATATACTTATATCCACTGGCATCTGCTCAACCATTTCATCTTTTATATCTACCCATTCTATCCCCCTCCATTATGCAGAATGACTCCTTCAGCTCCTCTGATCGTAGCAGAGATTCTGCACAGCCAGAGAGCGACAGGGAACAGCCTGTTAAGTCAGGCTTTTCTATCACCCCTCAAGACAGAGATGTTTTACAGGAATATCTTCAAGAGTTTCAAGAGGCCAATACAGATGATCAGACTAGGATTGTTGAGAATAGGGATTACCACGGGTAACCCCCGTGTCACTTCGGCCTTACCCGTACCCGTACCCGTGAAAACCCGTACCCGCGACCACGGGTACGGGTACCCGCGCGTACGGGTACGGGTTTTCACGGGTACAGCGGGTACTCGCGGGTTTGGCGGGTTACCCGTAACCCGCAGGGGTATGGAGGCTGGCGCGGCGATGATGTATATATTTGTGGGCTCAGATACACAGGGACAACGTGCAGCATGCAACGAGTTAACATGATCAACTACAACTCCTCTAGATACTACCTAGTTAATGGTGGGAATGGGCCGAATGGCATCCCAGTTTTCGGCGAGCTCTTCCTCCTCCTCACAAACGTCGTCTGGTCCAAGACACGCCTTGATGTCAGAGTCCTTGATAAGATCAAGTGTGCTCCATGTGCCAAGGCAGAGGAGTGCGCGTGTTGACTGAACGGAGAGGCGACCTCGGAGGTGTGAAAGAACAAGTCGGCCTTGACTGAACACGCGTTCGACATCGATCGAAGTTGCTAAAATGAGTGTAAGACTGTGAGTAAATGTCGAAAACAAAGAGAAATAATAGCTTACCAGGAATCAAAAGATAATCCAGAGCCATGCGGGACAAACAAGGGAAGGCAGCACGTCTCTTGTGCCACCATAAAAGACCATCCTTGACGTCTTCTGTGTCAGTGGCAAGGTAACGATCGAGCTCGTCGCGGAGGTCGGACGAGGTTGGAGCGAGGTCAGGCAAGTTGTCGAAAATATTTGAGGAAGACGCCGAAGACGGCTGTTAGGGCGGGAGGTCAGAAAAAAAAGGGAGAAAAACTAAAACTTACAGCATTGGGACGCAATTCGATGTCGTCGTCCGAGTCATCGGTGTCGACACTTGCTGGAGCATATGAGCGATCGTACTCCTCACGGACAAGTGTGTATGCTGTGTCGATCCAAGGCTGTTCCCAATCTTGCGCCTTGAAGTAAGCGAGCTTGTGTCGCGGGTGAAGGACTGTGCAGTAACAGACATTAAAAACAGAATATACAAAAGGGAAGAGCACTTACTCATGGCGATGCGGTATACCTCAGATTGGTCCGTCTTGTCGTAATACCGGTTGATTGCATTCTTGCCGATGACTAGAGCAGCGCGGATAGGAAGAGAGAAATGATCGGAATTGTTGGATGTGGTGAAGAGAACCTTGTCAATGTGGTCCATCGCGGGAATGATGGTGGCAAGGTTTGGGGTCCCGCGAGAAAAGAAGAGTGTAGCATCCTTAAATATCTTCGGGAAGGTGATTTAGCAATGAAAAAAAAAGAAAAAGCGAGAACATACTTTCAGAACGTCCCTGAGTTCTGACGCGATACCCCATTCCACAGGGGATAACTCATATTTCCGGAGATCAAGGTCACGTATTGCGGTCAATGCGTCAATCGCTGGGCAAAATTCGACTGCAAAGTGGAGCATGTCGAACGTCGAATTCCATCGAGTTGAAACGTCCCGAGGAATCATACGACGAGGTAGTTGACAGGAAGCGAGGGCCTTGTGCCACTGCGGGAGGAAAATAGTGGTCGAATTCTTTACCGCGTATGCCAACTTGCGCAACTTGCAACCCAGGTTAGTCCAATGTCAGCTGGAGGAAAAGGAAACGCGCACACCTTAGTCAGCATTGACCGCACTGGCTGGATGCTCAAGTCGATCTCGTCCCTTCGCTCTTCCGTCAATCCACCTCGGATATCGGTCCACCTATCCAGTGGTCGATCTTCTGTTCCTTCTTGGTCCTCATCATCTTCCTTCTCTTCGACATCAAGTCCATCTGCCAATTCGGCAAGCCGCTGTGCTGCCTCATCCATCGCCTCGCCGTCCTTGGCTTTTGGTAGGTCAAATTGTTTGATGATTGATTTTGCTGCGATGCTGAGGATATGAAGAAAGCACCTTGTCTGATTCGCAGGGCCATGGAAGTCGTCAAGCAGCACACCAAGGCGGTCGATCATGGTGTCGTTGTTGGACGCATTGTCGGCGGTGACGCTCAGAATCTACCGAAAGATGAGTACCTTACTTCATTTTTTCACATCAATATACTGACCTTGTCACTGACCCCGAAGTCATTCAGGACTTTGACAAATGCGTGTGCGAGGTTGGCACCACTATGCGATTTCGGCACCTCAACGATGTCCAGGAGCATCTCGAATGGCTTCCCTTCGCGTTCGGAGTGGACAGTGAACGCGACATATGCCTTGTGATTCGGGGAGGTCCAAGCGTCTGTGGCAAAACTTAGTTTGCCCTCGTATTCCTAGTGTCCCAGGTGAGTACGCGAATCACATCGATAAAACTTGTGCGCCTCACTTGCAACATCTTAGCGATCAGTCCCCGAACATGGACGAAAGCCCTTTTCACATCGCGTGACAGGGTTTGTGCAGACGGAATATGATAATCCGGTCTCCCTGTCTTCATAAGGGAGCGGAATCCACGGTCGTTTACGATCTGGAACGGCCGTTTACTTTCGGCGATCCAACGTATGAACTCGATGCTGAGAACACCTTATTTCAGGTACTATCTCCAAGCCTGGAAAGACGACACATACCGCGCCTCTGCCCTGGTGTGTTGGCGGTGACTGTAAGTCACGTTTCCTTTCGCTATACGTTGAAAGGCCGAGGTAATTGACCCATCAAAACTTTGGTTTGTTCCTAGCACCTTACGGGCCATCTTCAAGTCCCGCGTGTTGTCAGCCGCAGCGACAGCCTCCTCACCCCAGCAAAGCTTGGCGTGTCGGCGCAGATTGCTCGTAGACTTTGCGTCACCCTTGTCAAGGAATCGCCGAACAAACCTGGTCCCCCGGCACTTCCGGGCGGCACACTCAAATACATGAGCTTTCCGGTTGTCAACGTACTCTACTGTCGGTGTAGGCTTGAAGAACACATAAACCGGTGCGTCCCAATCTTTTGATACTCGATCTGTGAACTAACAAGTTTGCATGCGGATGTTGAAACCAAACGCGACACCTACCAAGCTCGGCATCGTCGTCCTCGATCACCATCACCGAGTCGTTGTCCGTTACCTCAATCGGCTCAAGATCAGTGCTGTCATCATCTCCGTCAGCATCTTCAGAGGCATGGGGTTGGGCACAGGGAGGGGAGCTAGGGTCTGCAGTGGACTGAGTAGCAGTAGACGTCGATGACTTTGTTTTCTTTTTTCTTTTTTTGAGAAGGGGGTCACCGTTCTCTGTGACGCGCTTGGTGGGCTTTCGCTTGCGCGAACCTCGGACAACTTTGCCAGACATTATGGTGGAACAGCGCACGCGTGAAGGAGGTGTGGATTGACAGGGTGAAACGACTCAAACGAGGTCTTTAAGTACATTTTTTACTGTGCTACATCCTACCTACGAGCGAGGCGACGGCAGACATCGGCAGTTGTGCAATGAAGGGGGAAGAAGTCAAAACGGGGCGACGCCAGACACAAGGGCTACAGCAAAAGGAATGGGTGAGACCAGGTAAGGGATGGTAAACAGATGAAACGCGAAAAGGATCGCACAAAATGGAAGAACTGAGCTGGTTAAGCAAGGGCCGCAAGGCTCATTATTCTGTCAGAAAAAAAAGGCCCGGAAAGAGTGGGGTACGCACCAAATGAAGGTAGACAGGAAAGGCAGAGCTGTCGACATGAAACAAGGAACGGCTCATAAAGCCAGTTTGGTGGTCTGGCTTGTGGTATCGCCGGTATGGCACACTAGAGATGGAGCCCATGAGGGGAAAAGAACACGGGTGAACGGCTGCGGTTGCGCTTACACCGGGGATGAGGCCCATGAAGGGCAAGGAGCACGGGTGGACGGCTGTGGTGATGGTGCGCATGACAACAAAGGTAGATTAAAAAAACGATAACCAGAGAAATGGGAGGCAAGAAACTGGATGATGTACCCGTGAGTACCCGCGGGTACGGGTTTGGCGCGGGTTAGGAAATGGCTACCCTTACCCGTACCCGGCAAACCCGTACCCGCTACCCGTGCGGGTTTTGCCGACCCGTGGTAATCCCTAGTTGAGAAGGCCATGGCGAAGGTATATCATCTCCGCCCGGTTAATACACCCTTTGACAAGAAGGATGCAAGCAAGGTGTGTCTTGGGTATGCAGACATAATGACATCCCTTATTCTGCATTCCAGAAAATTCAGAAATGGTTTTATAACCATTATGCCTGCCCTAGACGTCAATACATCAAATTCACCCGCAAATGGTCCGCCCGCAATGCATTCTATCATCTGAACCGAGATGAGGTCTTGAAGCATGCAAAGGAGACCTTCAGGATAGAACTGGGAGATCCTGCATTCCTGGGAGCCCTTCAAGTTCAAGACGCAACAACTACCTTGTGGACCGAGCTATCTCCTGAGGTTCAAGAGGATTATGTAAAGGCTGCTGAGGAATGGTCGGAAGAGACACCACCAAAGGACGTTCAATCAAGGTATTCCAGTATTCGTATCATGTATCAATCAATTCCTCAATTCCTCACATATCTCCTGTATAGAATGGCATCCTCTATGCGTGAGCGGATCATCGAGGACTTTCAAAGTCAGCTCTATAAGACATGCGGAATACGTTCCCTTGTCCTCACAGCATATGAGAGTGAAGAGAACAACCTTAAGATAGGCTTGTAAGTTCCCTTACTATATGTCCTCTGATCATTGGTGCAACCAATTTCAGTAATGATGTGAGCAGTGTATTGGAGGATGGAAAGGACTTTCGGAAGTACTGCCCAGACTGGAAGAGTGCTGCGCTCTGGGAGCAGTGGATTGAATTCGGGAAGAAGTGCTTTGCAAAAGGTATGACCTATCTTTCATCTATGGTGATCACATATCATCAATGAATATTTCAGACACTGTGCAGGAACCACCTCCGAAGAAGGACTGCTCCAGGACTTTCAACATCCCAATTCCCATTGTATTCGATAAAAAGGGATGTCCTGAACTTCCAAAGGTTACCATGTTCGATGGACATAAGGCCAAAGTTGTTCAGTCATTGCTCAGGGAGTATTGTACTGAACATATTCGTGAGCCATTCTTTCAATACATGTGCAGCAGGATATAACAAATATAAATTAGGTTTTGTCACCAGAAATAAGAAGTGGACCATTCCATGGGGAGTATTGGTCAAGGACCCATCCTCCTGGATCTTTGACGAATGTATTCCGAAAGACTTTGTATGGAAGGACCCATCCAAGATCCAGATTGGAGAGATCTTCCGCCTTCTGTACCATTGGAAGGAGAGACAAGACCAAGGGATTGGTCCCCTGATGTGGGTTCCAACCTCACCCCTCTTCCAAAATGTAGAACATCCTCGTCGGCATAAGCGACATCTCCGACGTGCTAGAGCACAGCAGTCAAATGCATCTGATCAAGAGTCCTTCAACCTTAGCAATTTTGGGGACTCCAATCCAGCGAGTACTAGCAGCACCGATGAGCGTTCATCCGACTCATCTGATTCTGATCCTCCTCATAATTGGTGTTACGATCACCTGGATCGTTTCGGGCCGGTGGGTGTGGTCGCTTAGCTAAGCGAAAGAGCGGTGACCTGCACACTGCAGGGGAGAGGACTATGACTCTGCAACAAAGCAGAGGGGACAAGTGGAGCCTGAGAAGTGGGCTATATTATTAAAAGACCAAGATGGACTCAGCGGCCAAGACTACAGGGTAAACTACAGCAGGTTTATATACTAGGAGGCAGGGTACAGGGTTTACATGTGCTGTATGCCAGCACATACTACTGCTGGCAGCCAGCACATCAGGGTATAGGGATACAGTAGGAAACTACAAGAACATTCCCGAAAGTGCCAGAACAACAGGGCACAGGGTACAAAGGGTCAAGGGCAACATATTTGGAATACAACGAGCTGGTAGCAGTCAGTGTCAGTTTGAGAACGAGTTAGGGAGCCATGAGTCAAGAGTCCAAGTCAGAAACGGCACGAGATCGTGACAATCGGACCTCCGATGGAGAGCGTGAGACGACTGAGCCTTCAAGAAAATCATCAAGCAGTGATGAATCATCCAAGGAATCATCTGACCATGCAATGGCTACAGAGCCTCCTTAGTGATGGGAAAGTTCAGTTCTGAACTTCGGTTCGAACTTGAACTTAGCTGAACCGGACCATGGTTCGGGGTTCGGGTTTGGCTGTTTGGCCTGAACCGGACTGATGGTCCGGTTCGGGGTTCGGAAAAATTCTGAAATTTGAGAACTCGTTTGAACGCGTTTGAACCTGAACCTCAATATACTCTACTCAATTACTCGGCCCATTCCAAAAGTGTGAAAGCAAATTTGCAAGTCTGAAATCAATCTGAAACATTGCGGCGACAGTCTGCATTTGGTCTACAATATGTGTGGGACCTTTTTGGGCGGCGCGGTGTTAGCGTGACTGATGTGTCGTGATCATGACTTCCAGGTGGTGCGCCGTGCAACTTCGTCGCTTCATCCCCTTTCCAATCCTCTTATCGCCCTCCCATCGCTCCCTCATCACCAGCATCGTATTCTCCAACTGTTGCAGGAAGATGTCCACAACTCTTTTTGTTGATTCGTGTCAGCACCCCGAGCCTTCGACCATTTTGCAATGATTCCCAGGACTCCCCCACCTCCGCGCGTTCGCTACCAATACCCCCCTCGGCGTCAGGCCCGTCACTTGTTGTGAGTTGCCGGTTATCGTTTCCATTCAGGACGCGCAACCCAGCTAAATGAGCATGTCCAAAGAGTAGTGATCCGAAAACTGTTTGCTCCCTGGTCTCTGGCGACTCCGGCCAAAAAAACGCATAAAGTCGAGGTATGTCCTTGTCCTTTCAACAACTTACTCCCCACTGAGCTAGTTATCAAGCCACGCTATGTCTTCATCTTCTACCACACCCAACCTCGGCGATGCTCTCCGTCCTGACGGCACTTTGAAGGAGGCATCAGAGATTATTTGGTCTTATGATGCGGACGAGTCGATTCCTTTCCCTTCGGACAATGTCTCTGGCAGTCGTGTGCCAGCGATGACGGTTGCCGGTGTACGCCGGACTGGTCGCGTTCCTCGTCCGTCGCAGCGCGCTCGCGAAGCGGCTGAGGCTACTTCAAGCAGCTCTACCAGTACGCATCCAGGTGCCAAACGCAAGGTCGCAATCGACCCCAGACCCGATCGTCGTGTCACGCGTAAGGTTGCCATCGACGTGGACGATGACACTGCTGATCCCAGCGACGATGGCGCTACCACGGAGCCCGATGATGGCGCTACCACGGAGCCTGATGATGGTGCTACCATGGAGCCTGCCACAGATGACTATGAGTCCATCGAGGCCGTGGCTAACGCCGACGATCAGGTGCGTTCCTCGTTCTCGCTTTCGAATGGCGTTCTCACTTACTCCTCAGGCTATACCCTTCATACCCCGAGAAAAGCGGTCGGCCGACGTACGTCTCATCTTCCGCCGCGAAAAAGAACGTAAGCATCCGGATACGGGGAAGATTCAGGATGGCCATTGGTGTAAGGTCTGTTTGTAAGTACTTTCGTTCTGTCCGACCTTTGTTAAATTTCACTAACTGTACTTGCATAAAGGGAAAACAACACGCTCAATCAATCGTCGTGTTTTTTGACTGGAAGCATATCTACTCTACGAATGCACATCGCTAGGTAAAGACCCTCTCGTTTAATATACTCGGTTTTGATCTTTCCCTAGGCATCACGCCCAGCTGTACCGCCGCCGCTGCAATGCACTCGGTATTGAGCCCAATCCCCGTGCGCTTTTCCGTACGCCAACTGATTCGAGCACGACTGGGTGAGTACAAATTCTCTTACTCGCTCGCTCAGTGCTGATCCACTTCGCGTCAGTCAAACAGATCTCGAGGGGATTATTATCCGTGAGCGTAGGCTCCCCACTTTCACGAATGCGGGGCTTCTCGATCATATTATCGAGCTCGTCGTTTGTGAAGACGAGGTGAGTGGGACTTTTCTTATTGTACGCAAATCATCCTAATATGTTTCCACTCCCGCAGGCATTCCGTTTGGTCGAGCGTGGTGCCTTTCGCCGCCTCCTCAAGTTCTGCCGGCCAGGGCTTTCGGAGAAGGACATTCCACACCGCCACACTCTTCGTGCTGAAGTACTTCGACGCGCGCAAGTTGCAGAAGGGAGGGTTCGTGAGAATATGAAGAAAATCCCCTCAAAAATATCTTTCACGTTCGACGCATGGACCTCCGCGCCAGGTGACCCGTACATTTCAGTTACAGCACATTACATAGACTCCCCTGCCGATAACCCGAATGCATGGGTGTTGATGTCCGAACAACTAATCTTCCAAGAGATTCAGGGAAGACACACCGGTAATAATATGGGAGACATCTTGGCCCGCGCTTTAGACTGGTATGAACTGCGTGGAAAGGTATGTCTTCGCCCTCATATTTGTTTCTGCCCCACAAACTAATGTCCCACTCTGCAGGTTGGTTGGTTTACTAGCGACGGTGCAGCCGTGAATCGCACCACGCTCCGTGTACTCCAGAACAGGCTGAACAGCCCTTCAACGGAAACTCGGTGGTCCACCCGAGAACATGACATGCTGTACGTGTTCACGCGTCCAAGACTTTCCGATCCTCATGTACAGCTTAGGTGCATGGAACACTCCCTACATCTTGCGGCAAAGCACTTCGTCCAAACGATTGCACCTCGTTTCAGCAAGAAGGTTAGCTCCTCAGGCAACGATACGGAGGACGACCCTCCCTTGGACAAAGACGGCGAAGACGGCGAAGACGACCCTGCCTCAGATGATGAGGACGAAGACGAAGATGAAGACATCGACGCAGGCGATTCGCTTGGAAAAGCAATTGCCCTAGTAAAGCAGGTATGTTTTTCCGAGTGTCCTATTGACATGTCTCCTATACTAATGTACGCGCTACAGATTCGTAAATCGCCGCAAGCAAGGGCCTTTTTTCGCGCAACGTGCACCCAAGTCGGGATTACCCCACTTGAGTTGCTCCTGTGGATTCGCACTCGATGGGGATCGCTCTTCAAGTTCCTTGAGCGTTTCATCCAACTTAAGACGGTGCGTCTTCGTATCATCAATGTCAAGGACTTACCTCATTTCGCAACAGGCTATTGGTCAATTCATCCTCCTTGCGGACGCGAGCGACATTGTGCCAGACCTCCCCAACCACCGCTGCTACGCGGACTTCCACTTGACTCGGAGGGATTGGGAGCGCCTTGGCGATATCAGGGACGCGCTCAGGGTAAGCTTTCTTTGTTTTCTGTTAGTCTATCTCACTCAACTTGGCTAGGAGCCATCAAACGTCCAGCAGACTTTCTCGAGCGACCGCGCTCCGACCGTCTGGCGCATCATCCCGGGCTTCGAGTTGCTCATTGAGCGCTGGGAAAGGATGGCCACCAATCCCGAACATCAAGGACTGACAGTCGCGCTCGACAAAGGTCTCAAGAGCCTTCGCAAATGGTATGGCCGTGCCAGCAACACATCACATGCATATTTCATATGTCTCGGTATGTTCACGCTCTCCACCATTTGACGTGTACTAACTTCGGGTTTACTAGTGCTTGATCCTAATCTCAAGGACCTATATTTCCGGGGTCAGTGGGATAACGAGCGGTACGCCGCTGGCATGAAGCAGCTGGAAGAAGTGGTAAGTAATTTCCATCGGAAACGGCTCCATGTGTGCTATGTACTGACGACTACTTTAGTTTGATAGGTATTATATCACGCCCTCACAAACGACGGCAACGACTGGTGCCTCATGTACGTCGCCTTCTGTCGCTAACCTGTATCCTGCGCTGACATATATACAGACTCGGATGGACCTTCCACGCCGGAATTATCATTCCATTATGGTGGTTCCTTTATCCTCAACGTTGTTCAAGCCTTTCAAAAACAATGTGACGCTACTGAAGGCCCTCGTGAAGAACTCAAGCAATACCTTAAGACTGGTGCCGAGTCCACGAAGGATATCATTGGTTGGTGGGGGGTGAGTTATGTCTTCTTTTAAACGCGGCGTTCAGATCCTGACACAAATGGAACCAGAGCAATACCAGATACCCGACATTGAAGCGGATGGCACGCGACTACCTTGCAATTCAAGGCTCAGCAACTCCCTCAGAGCGCGCTTTCAGTAGTGGAGGTATTACTGACACCTCACGGAGAAACAGGTTACGGCCAGACATCTTTGAGGGACTTCAACTTCTCAAGAGTGCTTACAGAAACGGGCACATCTCGGCCACAACACAAGCAGCACACAGTGCAATGTTGTTTGACGAGGATGATGAGGATATAGAGTAGTTTCATATGCTCGTTGGTGGTAGTTGTACATAAAGTTAGACACAAAATTGATTGTTTTTCTGAACAAGACCTCAAAAGCGTTAAACAACGTCTTTTGTGGTACACTTCCCTGGTTACTCTGCACTTTTGGTGTGATTACGTAAGCAGGGTACGCGTTTTTCCTCGTTTAGGTTCGGTTCAGGGTTCAGACCCTCCCTGAACTGAACTGAACCTATGTGAACCTGAACCCTTGGTTCAGTTCAAGGGTTCGGCCAAACACCCCGAACCGAACCTTTGGTTCAGTTCGGGGTTCGGCAAAAAGGTCCAAAGAACCGAACTGAACCGAACTTTCCCATCACTAAGCTTCCTCCCTTTCATGAGCCTGGGGAGCAAAGTGATCCCGGTGAGTAATGCTGCTAGTATTATGTTGTTCATTTGTTAATGGTACATGTCTAGGGAGTGACGGAATTCCGGGTGAGTAATGCTGCTATTATTCTGTTTTTCATATATGCTAATGGTGCATCTCTAGGGAGTGATGGAATTCCGGGTGAGAAATGCTGCTATTATTCTGTTCTTCATTTGTTAATGGTATATGTCTAGGGAGTGACGGAATTCCTCACTCTCCAGAACATAATTATCCAAGGGATGATAGATATATGTCACCCGGTTCGTACTCCATCCATTTCCCATCTACAGCAACTTAGGTAGCCTAATAATTAAATCTCTAGATGGTCCATCGGATCCTCACCCTGTGCAACAGGAACGAAATCAAATCAATACTCATCCACTCACAGAGGAAGGGAAACAAGTCGTCATAATGACGGATAAGGTCAAGTAAGTCCTGCAATCATCTCCGAGTTGTAACCTTGCTTCTAACGACTTGATTGTGCAGGAATATGGACACTGGCAGGGGTGCAGCAAAGATTCGTCCAAGCTACTTGACCAGGTAGCTTATACTTACATAGCTACACCGGTGACTCTCCGACGTCAATAATGATCTAATCCATCATAATAGATATGTGTGTGTACTATAGTCGGGATATCCGCACGTTTTATCCAAACCAAACAAGTTCATACCCCTTCAAATATATCATGAGTTCCTACAGTTCCTACAGACTGATTGCACTACAAGGTTATGAAACCAACTGTGTATCTCTAAGCATCTAATCTGGTGATCCTGTGCTATATTCCTACCATGTCCCTATCCCATGTGTGCTTCCCCTGTATCCCTTCATGTGTACCCATTGTTCTGTGTTTGTAGGTATTCAAATGCAGGAAGTCCGCTTCTAGCCCATTTTGGTTGTATTGTCAATTATGGTCGTCCTCCCAGTGGGATTAGCTGTGTCTGCCCTCCCTAAAATTAGATATTCTGTTACTACACATTGGCTTGCGCTCAGACATTTCTTACATATTCCTGCCAAATCATAGTGTTTCTTGCACTCTGCTTCACATATGTGAGTGAATGTTCCTTAATGTTCTTACATGCCTGAATATTGCTTTTGACTTAATACAGAGTACCTCCACATTTCTAGTAACCATTGCACCTTACTAGCATGTCGTAAGTGATTCATGGATCTCCGACTATCTCCGACCTACCTGTAGTCTGTTAGACTATCAGTAACTAAGGAGGTTCCAATTGGACATCCCTTACCTATTCCTAGGGATTGACATGGGTCACCCGCGTGTCGATCAGTATCAACCCGTACCCGTACCCGCCGAAACCCGCACCCATGGTCGCGGGTACGGGTAACCCGCGCATACGGGTACGGGTAACCCGCGCATACGGGTACGGGTGGAGAGGGGTACGGGTGGAGAGGGGTACGGTGTAGGGATGCTGCAGTCCAGTTCAGAACCAAAGTTCGAACCCGAACTTTTTTGAACCGGACCAAAGTTCGGTTCAAGGTTCAGCATTTGTGCCAAACCGAACCATAAGTCCAGTTCAAGGTTCAAGGATGGCAGAACCACATTGAACCTGGTCCGAACCCGAACCGAACCCTTTCTTAGACCTATAAAATTACTAGAGAACGAATCATCACATAGTGCAAAAAGCTTTCTATTGGATAGCATTTGGGACAAAATATGTACAAGTAGCTAAACGGTCTAAACCCTACCCCCTGCTGCTGCCGATCCTACCACTGCCCCGCTGCTGCCATTCCCGCCACCGCCCGTCGCTGTCACTAATGTTTCCAGGAGGGCCGTGGGGCGCAGGCCGTCGTACAGCGTGCTCGCAATGTGTAGCGTCACACAGTGGAGCGGATGGCCAGGAGCGAGCACGGCTGTGAGGCCAGGACTGTTATCGAGCACAGCAAGGCGTGGCATGGCGGCTGATGGGACGTCCTGCGCTGTGGGTGGCACGCCAACAAAGTGGGGTAGAGCTAGGTGGGTGAGACGCGCACGCGCGGCAAGAAAACCATTGAAGAACGCGTAGGGCAGCGTGTCTGCGAGTAGCATGAGATGCGTGAGTGTACCAGGCGCCGCGGAGAGCAGCTCCATGTCGAAGGCTGGTAGTGTCAGCACCGACAGCACGCACATCGATTGGAGTGCCAATGTCAGCGCGAGTACGAAGGACAGACTGTGCGGGTACTAGGCGCACAGTGTCAGCGTCGTCACGAGCGCCGTGAGATGTGGCGCACCTGCTAGCTGCGCGATGCAGGCGTCAGTGTCGTCTGCAGACAGCTCGAGCGTGCAGTAGAGCGTGAGCTGTGCAGCAGCGCTGAAGTGCTTCGAGACACGGGTAAGGATGGGCAGCCACGAGCATGGGATGTGCGCCAAGACAAATGAGAACAGGATCAGAGGGCTCTGGCACGCCTGCTGACGGGGGAGCCGTGGGCTGCGTGGCTTGTGGGGGAGTCACTATGACGCGCTAGGGCAGTGGTGGTGCAGGTACGGACTCGATTGGGGAGTGCAGGAATGCGGGTGAGCTGAGTGTGCGGGCGCGGGTGGGGTGCGCCTGGAAGGAAGACCGTGCGGCACACGGTACAGGGGAGGATAAGGGTAAGCTGGCCGTACATGTGGACGGAGTGTTATTTGCGACAGGTAATGCTCACTCGGAGAGTTGAGGCTTGAGCTTGAGAGGAGAGAAAGGGTGATGCTGACGTCGATGGCTCAAGTAGATGGCAGGATCGTGTTTGAGATCGGCGTGGGTAACATTCAACTTGGGCCAATACACGCAACAGGGCTATATCAGCGCAGAGCAAGGTGGCCGGTGGCGAGAGCGTTTTCCTTTACTCACGCTAGAAACAGAAGATCGTGGTCAGCGGAATGATGGCAGATGTGGGCAACTGACATGAAAGGTAGGCTATGGCTATGGCTCAAATGCGGTGTGTGCAACTTGAATTGTGGGTTTGTCGGCCAACGCGAAAAAGGTTCCGGTACTGGGTCACTGTAACAGCCCATAACAACAACACAAAAAACGAGAAAACTGCCCAGAAAAGCCAGGGCTGCACACAGAACAGAAAATTTGGTACAAAAGGGTTCAGTTTGAGGTTCAGAACCCTCCTGAACCTGAACCGATGGTCCAGTTCGAAGTTCGACGGATTCCCTGAACTGGACCAAAAGTCCAGTTCAGGGTTCAGCAAAATCCTTGAAGAACCGGATGGAACTGGACTTCGGCAACCCTAGTACGGTGGCGGGTTGCGGGTTTGACGGGTTCGCGTGGGTTTGACGGGTTCGTGCGGATTTGACAGGTACTTACGCTCACACACCCGGGCCAGCAGTATCAGGGAGCCCCACATACCACTAGGCCCTATATTTCTAGCGTCTATATTACATGTAGTACAGTACAGATGACCTCGCTGTTGTTGCTACTGTCGTAGTCGTCATCGCCCATCATCGAAGTTGTTGTCATTGTTGTCGTTGTCGTGGTGGTCGTGAACCGTGGTGGTCATGGTTGTCGTGGATGCCGACTTGTGGCTGTTGTTGTTGTTGTTGTTGTTGTTGTTGTTGTTGTTGTTGTTGTTTGTGGCCGTGGTTGTGGCCGTGGTCGCGGTTGTCGTTGTCGTGGTTGTCGTCATGGTCGTGTCGTGGTTGTCGCGGTTGTTGTTGCCTGTTGTTGTCATGTCACCCTGTTGTTGGCGCGTCGTTGGCACCATGCTGGTCGTGTCATGGGTCAACGTCGCCCCCACCGTCACGGTCGTGGTCACCTCCGAGTCATTGCCGTTGAGCGGTCAGGGTCCTATGTTAAGGCCAATAAATATAATTAAGTCAGAAAACATCGTGAATAAATAATAAAAACTTAGCGTTTCGAGAGCTGCAGCATACCGTGAGATGGTCAAGACCAAAAATGATGAGGCGGAGGTAAGGCGAGGCAGAGGCGCAGATGGGCCCCCTGTAGTGCTAGAGGAGTGTGAGACAAGGGGGACGTGGTGACGACCCGGACAAAACGATACTGCTAGAAGCCACTGTCGATCGGGCACCCCGAATAGAGACGGGACGAGACGTGGGAACGCGTGGCTGGTTATAAGTGCCCTAGGGGCCATTTATGAGTTGTGACGCCAATTTGATATCGAGGTGAGTGGGCGAGGTAATGAATGTCGAAGGTGTGTGTCACAGTGTGTGTGTGAAGGTGGGGGTGGAAAGATGGGATGGGATGGGACGAGCGTGAGGCTCGGGGAAGTCGATGGGTCAACGACTCGGAGCTGCCGACGGTGGTCACGGTGATGCGGATGTTGGGAATAAGTCCGATATGGTAGCCACGTGGGGATGACCTGATGCGGCCTGAGCACTGGCATTGTCGCGGTCGAGACTTGAGAAGTATAACTGCATTGGCGGTGGGCGTGATGGTGGAAGTCATTACCCGTGAGTACCCGTGCCATGGGTACGGGTTTGGCACGGGTTCAGAATTGCTGACCCTGACCCGTACCCGTCGTACCTGTACCCGTGACCCGTATGGGTTTTGCCGACCCATGTCGATCCCTACCTATTCCGGTCCATTTGTAAGTATCTAAGACTTGCACTCTGCTGCACATATCAGAATGGATGTTCCTGCATACCTAAATACTGGTCATTTCATCGAGTGCACAGTGTCTCTGGATCCCTGCTAGTCTTCACTCAGGGAGTTCCTTTGGTCATTGGCTATCCTTGATGCTTATAGGCAATTACCAGGGCAATTACTGCACAGTGAGTTGTGATCGGACATCTGTTATTTATTCTTGTCCACTTGTAAGTATCTAGGGTGCTTGCACTCTGCTGTGCTTATTTGAGTCGAATACTGCTCATTTGATTTAATATAGAGCATTTCTGGATCCACAATATTGTCTAGGAAGTGTTTTACATTTTCATTCTGTGTTTAAGTGCCTCAGGGATTCCCGACTATCTCCGACACACCCGGTGTCGGCTGGAGTATCAATTCCGGTGGAATCCCAACGTGACTTGTGATCGGACATCTGTTACTTATTCCTGTCCACTTGTAAGTATCTAGGGTGCTTGCACTCTGCTGTGCCTATGTGAGTTGAATACTGCTCAGTTGATTTGATATAGAGCATTTCTGGATCCATAATATTTTCTGGGAAGTGTTTTACGTTTCTATTCTGTGTTTAAGTGCCCCAGGGATTCCCGACTATCTCCAATCCAGCCGGCGTCGGCTGGAGTATCAATCGCGGCGGAATCCCGATGTCGGCCGGCGCCGGCTGGAGTATGAACCGCGAAAGACTCTCACCGCCGACTGGGCTATCAATTATATAAGCCACCTCTGATCATTGGCTGATTTATCTTCCATCATATTGGCCTCGTTAACGAGATATTGCAGCTCTAGATCCGGCTTGTCAGGATCGTAGTTCTCTGGTGCGTATTCTTCAGACGTGTAACGTTCGGGTGGGTACTGCAGTTCTGGTTCGGGCCTTTCGACTTCAGCTTCTTCGGATTGATACTCTTCTGTGACAGGCTCTTCGACTTCTTCAAACAGGTGCATAGGCTTCATCGTCCTGGGACGTCCGGCCGATATCCTTCTGTCCGCGCCATCTGCTGAGCATCTCAAGGGCTTGCAGCAGTCTCGCGCAAAGTGTCCGGACTCATTGCAATTGTAGCAGCGAGCCGAGACAGGCGGCCTGCACAAATCACGACTCATGTTCATTGCGTCGAGATCCATTGGTTCAGGACGACTTGATGAAGCTGTGGGAGTGAGATAGGGCATAGTGGTCGAGGCAGGGCGTATTGAGGACGAAGACAGGACACAATACTTTTTGAAGGGCCTCAGGGGTCCCGTTTGGTTGGGTGGCGTTCCCTGGGCCAGTTTGTTAAGACTGCCCCACTGTCTAGTAGCCGAGTAATAAATCGCCATGTCTTCTTCAGTGCGAGCCATAAGCTGTAGTGACAACTCCCTGGGGAGCTTCAAGGTGAAGCAGTACTTGCGATCATTGAACGTCATTTCAGGTTGCAGGATCTGAGCCTTGACATTCTCGAACTGGTGAGTGTACTCAGTAACGCCTCCTCGGCAGTTCAGATTCTCAAGGTGAGCCCTAAGTTCATTAGCGTGAGCGGGGTGAGCCCAGTGGTTCATCATCATCTTTTTCAAGTCATCCCAGGCCGGAATGCGTCTGTTATTCGCAAGCCTCCAGGTGTGATACCAAGCAAGTGCAGCCTCTCGAAAGACCTGAGTAGCATACTGAGTCCAGCGATCTCTTGGGACCTTGCCGGTGTCGAGCGCGTCCTCAGCCAATGCTATCCACGCAGCAACGTTGTCGGTTGTCTTCCCAGAGAAAGGTTGGACCACTAGTTTTGTAAAGTTCTCCTTAGGCGAGGAGGATCGCTGCTGAACTGGGGGAGCAGCAATGGTAAGGTTGGTATGGGTGAATGCAGTTTCTATTGACCTCTGAAACTGCTGGGACGTGACTACATTACTCTCCACGGCTTGGAACCGCTGTTCAAATCCGTGGAAGATAACTCGCATAGCTTAAAATACCTCTGGTGTAAACCCCTGCTGCAGAACCTCAATGGGAGACAGCCCTGCTCCCTGTCCTGCTGGGGTGTTCATGTCCGCCATTGGCGCACTAGTACCGCGGGCCTACTATGTGGGTTGCGCAACCAAATATGTGTCGCGACACTCTCGGAGTGCGAGTCCTGCTGACCGAAGAAAGATCAGGGGCGGCGCTATTACAGCGAAACAAAATAGTACCTTGTAGACTTGATACTATTGACGTGTTTCCTTCTTGTACGATAAACAACTGCTCTTGATTCTTCTGAGCGTGAGCTAGGGTTAGGGTAGCCTCACACTTGATCAAGTGTGATGTCGCCCACCTTTGTGTGACTGTTGATGACTAATGGAACTCGAAACGGCAGGAAAGTAGGCGAGAGAATTCTGGGATTCCTGTCGCAAAACTAGCTGTTTAAATACACAAAATACTGCACTTGTGCGTCGCGCTGACACGGCCTACTCCTATTCATACAAGGGATACATCTGAGACAGAGGAAGGATACTGTTGCGTTTGAGCCCCTGGAGTACCCCCGCAAGGAAGACAGCCATGCGTACAGCGTCACAACCAAGGAAGAGTTGTTGGACTGGGTGAAGAATGGCGACCAGACGTACCGCGATGTGAGTCCCTCGCCGGAGTAGAGGAGCGGAAGACGGCCGTCACGTGACCCTGGCACGTGGCCTGCCTCGACTTGTCCAGAAGGGTCCGGATGAGCTTGTGCCCGGACCGGCCGATAGCGTGTGATGCAGATCGTGACTTGTGACTGATGTGACTGCTGACCGATGATTGATCGAGAGCCTTATGCCATTGGATACTCGTATTAGGGTTCGTGGCTGTGTATTAGGGTTGCTGGGCTTCAAAGCTCCATCCCTTGTGTATAAGTAGAAGGACGTCTGCATGTAGACTCCTTAGCTTTGATATCTTGAGGAATACCTTCCCTTTCCTGCGCCTTAGCTCCTAGTCCCTGTGTGTGTGCTTGCCTCTTCGCCGTCATCAGCTTTCCACTATAAGTCGTACGCCGACTTCTCCTTCATCATTCTCGACTTCTGTATCGCCGTTGCCTCTGCTTGGCCTCAACCCTCAGCAAACCGGTCCCTAATCCAAGTCGGATTGATACGTCCCGGAAGGAACGTAACAGATACAATCTCGGAATACCTGTAATAAACAGGCTTGCGCGTTGCCTTACTAATATCTGCGAGTCACACAACGACGGATGAGTCATGTGTTCACAACAACGTGTTGGGGCCACACGGCCAAAATGGGTGGTCATGTGTCACAGTCACAATTGAAGTGGACGCTTACTATACGGTGATGACCCCATTAGTAGGTTGTAATGAGTCATGGACAAGTCTCAGTAAGCATTACAAGTCATATGGCTAAAGTAGTAATAGGGTTCGAGCTGTTATTGCTAGTCATAGTACAGATTCAAGAGGAGTTTCAAAACTTCCCTCTCATGTATATATAGAGTTCGGGGAAGACCAAGTAACGCCAACTTGGTCTTCTTCAATCCACCACCTTCTCCTCTCCTCTGCACCTTACTCTTAAGGGGATTTGAACCGGACACGGGTCTCCCTGGAAGTTATAAGCGCTGTACCCTCCCGCTCTCTGTCATTTCTCCCTATTATCTTTCCCCTCCATCTAAAGTCGTCATCCTGACGAGTACGGTCACGTGACCGTGGGAATCCTACTGAACTCCGAAACCAGACGCGACTCACGGAGTCGAAGAACGCCCTTACGTGTCCAAGTCGGACAAGCATCAGTGGAGACGTTACATTAAGACCAAGTTCCTCATCGTGGCATTCACAACTCGAGACCGTTGGACGACCTTTAGAACATACTCCCTTGAACGAAGGGGAGATCGCAACATACCAATACAATTCCTTGGAGCTGCAAGGTGGAGAGAATACCGAGGAGACACCGGGTACTTCGTAGACTTCGCATCGGGGCCTTCCCGATATCGACCAGTTGAGTTTAATTTTGAAAACATGTGTTGGGTAGAAATTACATGGAACCCAATCAACAGCCGGTGGGACGCGGTATGACCGGCAGGACGAAGCTACAACTGTGACATCGACACACGAGGACTACCAACAAGAGAACAGTGGGGACGTATTGACGGGCGACCAGAGGAAGAGCCAAGCACCTCGGAACCAAGGACCCCAGCGCCCTCAGAAACGAGTGGAGACGACAACGAAGACAGCGAATCTGACCAAGAAGAACCGGAAACCAACGAAATAATCCAAACAGCTGAGTCTCTTCACATCACGGAACCAGAAGTCATACATATTCGATCCCCAGCAATAGAGATGGCAACCGCGACAGAAACATACACCGAAATAGTAGACGAAGAAGTCAGAAGGATACGAGAGGAAGCAGAGACTTACCTCCGACCTATCGACCCAGCATCTGGACATCGAATGACTGCCGATGAAGCAGCCATATTCAGAGCCGTCGGACCAGACCAACCCGACCCACCCCCGGGAGTAGGAGGAAGAGCACCACCACGACGATCAGGCGAACGATTCCCGGGAGATTTCGGAGGAGGACCCCCGCGAGGAGGGCCACCAGGAAACCACCAGGAGGACCACCAGGAGGAGGAGGATTCCCCGGAGGAGGATTCCCCGACCCCGGAGGGCTACCGGGCAGGGGAGCAGGACCGGAAGTCGACAAGCTAAGTGGCGAAAAGCCCACAGTGTTTTCAGGCGATCGGACTAATTATGAGTCCTTCCTCACGCAATGGCACCTCTATTGGGGCCTTAACGCCGATGCCCCCATCTTCCGCAACGTATATCGACGGTGCCTACTCTTCCTAGGATTTGTTAAAGGACCCCTGGTCAGCAATTGGACGCTCGGATTCCTAGGATGGCTTAACGGGGAAGTACGGGGAGGGACCGATCGATACGACAAGTTCCTGTGGGACACCCTTACCGCCGGATTCTCGGATCGATTCTCAAATGTCCTCGAACAAGAACATGCGCAAGCCGCTCTGGCCAAAGGGTTTAAAATGATAGGAGACGACATCGACACGTACGTCACCAGCTTCGAACAGCTAGCTAGACAAGCTGACTACCAACTTAACGACCGACAAACCATTGATCGATTCACGGCGGGGCTGCCGAGCCGACTATTCACAAAAGTCTACGAAATGGATAACCCTGGAACGTTTGACGAGTGGAAAGAGGCCGTCCTACGAAGACAGAAACAATACATCCATCTACGCGCCTGACTCAATCTGTCAACACCCACCAGACTGCCGCCTCCGAGAAGCACCCCACGAGGGTATGGACAGCCCTGGGCGCCACCTAGATACCCACCACCAAGGGTCAACCCAAACGCAATGGACACATCGGCCGATCGATCCCAAGCACGAGTTGCAGAAGTAGGCGACGTCAACCGAAACCACCCCCCATTTCCACCAAGGGGGGGGGGACCCGGAAGAGGTAGAGGAGGCGGTCAACGCCGAGACATGAGGGAAGTCATATGCTATAATTGTAACAACCCCGGTCACTTCTCACGTGATTGCACTCGACCCAGAAAACCGAGGCAGTGGAAGCCGCCCCAAAGTAACAGTCAAAGCATGGAAACGGACTACTACAGTCAGGAACCACCGGCAGCCCGTGTAGCAAGCACATCAACGCCACAACAATCAGCAAAAGAATGGCTTGAAGGGGTCAGGGGAGCAAGCGATGAAGTAAAAGACATTATCTTCCAAGATCTGTGGAACCAGGAGGGTTTTCAGGACGCCTAAACCCATCGGCCTGGGTGAGGGCAATTAATTGTAACTCTGTAATCATGACTCGCTTCCGTTCGCTTCGAATTCCAGTCTCGATTCGCACCAGTTACTCAATGGCCGACATTAAAGGGCTCATCGATTCAGGAGCCACCGACAATTTTATACGACCCGCATTCACCAAACGCATGGGGTTAGGATTGCAACCCCTGGAACGCCCCAAGAAAATATGGAACATAGATAACACAGAAAATAAAGCTGGGTCAATCACTCACTTCATCAGCCTAGAAGTACAGACCAAGGGAATGCATAGAGTCATGTGGTTCCTAGTCACCAACATCGGAAACGAGGACTTAGTCTTCGGATACCCCTGGTTGGCAGCATACGAACCCACGATCAGCTGGAAACACGCCACCATTCACGAGGAAACTCTACCAATTGTAATAAGGTCTATCAACCCCGAGGCAACTCGGACCGTCATCACGGGAGCAATTACAACCAAGGAAGCCGAAGACATAATTGTGGAGTTGGAAGAGGACTGCCAGATACGTACCACAGCCACTGAATTAGCAATCACCGCTAACCAAGACAAAATCGTAGAAGCACTCCCAGAACCTTACCGCCAGTTCGCCAAAATCTTTGATGAACAAGAAGCGCACCGATTCCCACCATCAAGACCATGGGATCACGCCATCGACTTCAAACCACAAGTATCGACTGTAAAGTATACCCCATGACACAAGAGGAAGACGGACAACTGAAGGAGTGGCTGGACAAACAACTAAAGATGGGATACATCTGACCCTCGAAATCTCCATACGCCTCATCCTTCTTCTTCATCAAGAAAAAGGACGGAAAATTGCGACCCGTCCAAGACTATCGCAAAATAAACGCATGTACTGTTTGTAACCAATACCCCCTACCACTCATGTCCGAACTCATCAATGACCTCAGCAATGGGCATATATACACCAAACTCGACGTACGGTGGGGGTACAACAACATACGCATCAAGGAGGGAGACGAACACAAAGCCGCGTTCAAAACCCGCTACGGACTCTACGAACCGCTGGTTATGTACTTCGAACGACTGGGCACAATCATCCGGGTATATATGGACAACATCGGTATCGCATCTCATGAATCCGTCGGTCTCCAGGGACATATCGACGCAGTCAGCACAGTCCTGCAAGTCGCGCTAGATCACGACCTCTACTTTAAACCGGCCAAGTGCTTATTTCACAAACCACGTATGGATTACCTGGGGGTAATTCTTGAAAAGGGGGTGACTCGCATGGACCCAGTCAAGATTTCGGGCATACGTGACTGGCCTTGCCCGACGAAGGTACGCAATGTACGCTCCTTTTTGGGCTTCTGCAATTTTTACCGCATCTTCATACGCGGTTTTGCCACACACACCTGAGCTCTCAATTGACTGACGCGTAAAGACGCTGACTGGAGATGGACAGCAGAGGAGGAAAAAGCCTTTCAAACCCTGAAGGATCTTGTAACACAAGAGCCGGTACTGGCACACCCCACGCTAACTGATCAATTCGAACCAGAAGTCGACACATCGGGATTCGCCATTGGCACAGTACTACTCCAAAAGAAGCAAGATGGAAAATGGCACCTGATTGCATACTTCTCCGCGACGTTAAACGAAGCAGAACAGAACTACGACATATATGACCTCGAACTGCTAGCCATCGTGAAAGCACTTAGACACTGGCGACCATTTCTCGCAGGATCGCCCCATAAAGTCAAAATCTTTTCAGACCACCTCAACCTAACGCACTGGAAATCTCCTCAGAAGATAAGTTGACGTGTAGCCGGAGAAGTACTAGAGCTCATGGAGTACGACTTTGAGATCCACCATATCAAAGGAACAAACAACGGAAGAGCAGATGCTCTCTCCAGAAGACCAGACTACGACAGAGGAGAACAAGACAACGAGGCGGTTACAGTGCTACCAGAAAACATCTTCGTACGAACTATAACCACCCAAATACCCGAAAAACACGACCAGGACAAAAACCGAATCCGATCGTGGGTGGACCCCCACAAACTCAAACGAATCGCCGGGGTATGGTACCGACAAGGGGCACGCGTCATTACGGGAAACACCAGCAACATCCGCACCATTATCCACAATCATCATGACCCACCCATATATGGTCACCCAGGGCATCAAGCGGACGGCACGGATCATCGAAAGACACTACTGGTGGCCGATATGAATCATATGATCAAGCATGTAACCGAATATGTCCGAGGATGCGCGGAATGTCAAAGACACAAAGTCAATAACCGACCCACGAAAGCGCCCCTATTCACCTATCACCCCCATACCTGATGCCAAGCCCTTTGAAGCCATCGCCCTTGACTTCATCACTAAACTCCCAGTCTCGCAAGGCCACGACTCCATCCTCACAGTCACAGACCACGACTGCACCAAAGCCTCCATATTCATCCCATGTAACGAAGAGATCACAGCAGAAGAAACAGCCGCATTGTACGTCACCCACGTCTTTCGGAGATTCGGATTACCGGCAAAAATCATCAGTGACCGAGACCCACGATTCGTGTCCAATTCACCCGAGAGTTATGCCGAATACTGGGCATATATCAAAATATTTCCACTGGCCTATCATCCCCACACGGACGGACAATCGGAGTGGACCAATCAATGGCTAGAACAATATCTAAGGTTCTGGACCAACGAACGACAAGACAACTGGGCGCACTTTCTACCAATGGCGGAATTCGCTCATAACAGTTGGCCCCACGAAACGACAAGGAAGTCCCCATTCTCACTAATGATGGGATACGACCCATGCGCTGATTGGGCCGATAAGCCATCCCCTATTCCCCAAGTGATGACACGACTTCAACAATTTTGAGAAGCACGGAGAAACACCCAGGAACTCATCACGAGAGCCCAATCATTATGGATCAAACACCGAGATACACCAAGGTACCGGGAAGGCGACCAAGTATGGCTCGAAGGTCGACACCTTCATACCAATCAACCCACGGCAAAACTCGCGGCCAGGTGACATGGGCCCTTTAAAATTATTCAGGTACTATCGCCTGTCAACTATTGATTGGAACTTCCCACGCAGTGGAGTATTCACCCCGTGTTTCATATCGATTTACTCACGCCTTATCGAGAGACGCCCATGCATGGGGAAAACTTCCAGCGCCCACCACCGGATCTAGTGAATGGAGAAGAAGAATACGAGGTCGAATGCATCCTAGACTCTCGGCACTTCGGCAGACAGACGTAAACTCCAATACCTCGTGAAGTGGAAAGGATACCCAGACTCGGAGAACCAGTGGGTCGACAAAGATGACGTGTTCGCTGACGATGCCTTAGCGGAGTTCGAGCGGAGTTTATCCCACGCGAACTCGAAGTATAAGAAGTTCAGGACGAACACGACATCCTCCATCACTTCACACTGGAATTCCATCCACTCAGCAATGTCCCTTCCCACTCGCACCACTTCCTCTTCTCTCTCCCCCCACGCATCGACAACCTCTCCTACCAGGAGATGCAATACGCCCTCGCCAACATCACCGCCATCGAAGATGTCGACAACCCTGGCAAACCCGCCACTTACTGGCTGTCCGACCCACACGGCCAGCACCTCAACACCGTGCCCTACACTGAAGCCAAAGGTGCATCGGCTTCGTACAGCTCTCCGAAGCAGTGCAGATCCCCCATTTCGACCTCCACCCAGCATCATCAGTGTTGGGAGCACCGAAGATCAAGACTCCGGTGATGCTCAGGTGGCAAGAGTGGATGAGGACTCGAGACTGGAGACCCCAGCCGAGGACTGGAGACCCCCAGCTGAGGACTGGAGGCAACAGCAGCTAGAGAAGGCAGCCATAAGGAGAACGCACCTCCTCCAACGACACCAGCTGTTCATCGAGACACTGAAGGGCGGTGTACAAAGTAGAAGGAGCGATGAGGGAGTTTTACCCAGCTGAGCAGCCGTTCCTCATCACCGCAACCGACTCTGACGACCCCCGCGAAATGCCCTTCGCCTGTGACACCATGGGGTGTCCCCTGTACCGGGGGTGACGTCCAGGTCGACGTTGAAAGCACCCCCTCACCCCCACGTGCGCCTGCGCTACATCGGTGGCAGCACTCGCCACGCACCCCACAGATACAAACACAATCGGGGCGAAGACTTCGTCAATTACCCCATCACCGACTGCCCAGGGAGTCACTCGCCAGGCGACCTTCATCCAAGTCGTCATGGGACCGGATCCCCTCGTGTTGGGGACTCATAGACAACTAGTGAGAAGTCTACTCGCGACCTCTGTACGCCGAGCCCAAGGTACTTGAGAAGGGGAAACCTCACTACGCCCCAGAAGACATGTACGCCTTCGTCGGCGGACACAGCAATCAGCATTGTGTCGATCGCGCCGTTAACGAGTTGAAGGACGTGAGTCTAAAAGCTGAGTTGACTCAATACCGAGCATATAAGCGGGAGGCTGAGCGGATGGAGCAACGCCTTCACTGCATTGGCGCAAGCCTTGGGAGGGGTGCAGGGGAGATCACCCGCTCTAAGTTCAGGTTGGAGATGGCGGACTCTTGGGATCGGATCACGGAAGTACAGGAGGCATGGATGGGAGGAATCGGACCACGCGGCGCCGTGGACGTCGCAGCTGAAAAGGGGGTGATGTCATGGTCACAATTGAAGTGGACGCTTACTATACGGTGATGACCCCATTAGTAGGTTGTAATGAGTCATGGACAAGTCTCAGTAAGCATTACAAGTCATATGGCTAAAGTAGTAATAGGGTTCGAGCTGTTATTGCTAGTCATAGTACAGATTCAAGAGGAGTTTCAAAACTTCCCTCTCATGTATATATAGAGTTCGGGGAAGACCAAGTAACGCCAACTTGGTCTTCTTCAATCCACCACCTTCTCCTCTCCTCTGCACCTTACTCTTAAGGGGATTTGAACCGGACACGGGTCTCCCTGGAAGTTATAAGCGCTGTACCCTCCCGCTCTCTGTCATTTCTCCCTATTATCTTTCCCCTCCATCTAAAGTCGTCATCCTGACGAGTACGGTCACGTGACCGTGGGAATCCTACTGAACTCCGAAACCAGACGCGACTCACGGAGTCGAAGAACGCCCTTACGTGTCCAAGTCGGACAAGCATCAGTGGAGACGTTACATCATGTGCCCGTTCAGTGGCACCAATTTCATTCATGGGGTTATGGTTGGCAGGATTCTTTATTTGTTATTATTTATGACAAATGATCACGTAGCAAATAATTATTTACAACTGTTTTTGTTTTTGGTCGGAGATGAAAAAAGGTTCTCACGACCGCAGGAAGGTATGCAGAATTACAAAGACTCCACTTCAGAAAGTAGTCAGCCACTAAATTGAACCCCGACAAGGCGTTGCGTGACATAGGGTCATTTTTCTAACTTCGCAACACAACCAGATTTTAACAAAAAAAAAGTTCGAGTGCATTAAAGAGTAGTACTAGATACTGTGTATTTAATTTGGTGGGGATTGAGCCAGAGGTGAGTGAGAAAATCGATGTGTTTGACTCAGTGATCGTGTCCGAATGAGTGATCAGGTATAGTGCGTTGTTTGTATGGGACAGGGAACTAATATTCAACGAGCCTTTTAGAGCGTGAATTAGATCAAGCGAGAATTAAAGCCAAGCCGAAGCTCTTTACTACAGCAAAGTCCAAAACAGGGGGCCCCTTGTGTACGAATGGACAGTGGCTGACCTCCAAATTTGACGTGCGGGGTTCATAGTTAAGTATGGTTTGAAATTCTCGGGAAATTCGGTATCTCGCAAATATGTAGTTATTAAATAGTTATCCAGGGTATCAAATAGTTATCTTTGATGAATAGCATACATAGAGAGCATACTCACAGTGGACTGGGAAGACTGTGGTGAGATACGCAGGTAGGCTTGAAGCAGCAACAGAGAGATCTAGCAAGTGAAGCAGATGTGGAGTCTGGCACACAAGTGACACAACAGATGAGAACTGGTGTTTATACAGGAGAGAAGACATACCTGGCACACAACAGATGAGAACTGGTGTGGTGCCAGAGCGTACATGGTACACTACTTATACTCCTACAGAGAGTGACACTAGTAACAGCAAGTCACAGTAAATACAAGGACGCATTGTTCTGTACACGGACAAAGGAGTGGATACAACGAGAACAAGGCGTAGAGAACAAGAAGAGTCCAGACTATGATATCATAGTGACATCACAATAAAGATAAGGAAACAAAGGGAAGTACATGAACGTAGTACAAGGGCAATCCAGAGTGGTCCATGATGTCATGTACATGTGTGATGTCATAGATAAGAAAGTACAAGAAGTCCGAGATTGTAAAGATCAAAAATAATCTAATCTAAAAGTCCTGTATATCTAATCTAAAGCAGTCCGTTATCTGCATGTCCTTTGAGCCGCTAAGTGCGCTCAGGCCACTTATCAACAATCTTGTGATGCTTGGACGGCACGCAGCCAGGACCTTGCAAAGTCTGGGTTATCTCGTACTTATCACCCATTGCGGAGTGTTTTTCCCTCAGTGTACTTTTGCTGAGACTTCTACGAGAATCAGAAAATATTTATTGCACAGGCGCTTCCCGCAGCGCAGCCGCTGCCACCATCGCCCAAGCCATCACCCATTGTTGTTGCCCTGGCATGCGTCCTTGCCCTCGCATCGTCGTTGTCCTTGCCCCTGCGTTGTCATCACCCTTGCTCCGTCATCGTGGTTAGCAGTGCATGCAAATCATGGCTGCGTTCGGGTTGGGGGCTTGCCAAAGCTTGTCCGGGATTGTGTCGTCGAGGTAGCAGTGGGGACTGGTGCAGGAGGTCGGCGGGTGCTGAACTGAAGTTTCCATTGAGCGTGGGAAGAAACCTCGTAAGCCCTGGTTGTCACCAGCCTCATCGCTCATCACTATCACTTCCCTGCCGCAAACCCATGAAGTGAGTACTTATCGTATTCCACTGATGGCTGACATCAATATGCAGGCACACATCACAGCTATCCCATCACAAGTACCCCAGTCAAAGAAGACGACATCACACTACCACCACCACCTTGGCCACCACCACTACAGTACCATCGGGGGGCCAACACGACCTGCACGCAACCCTAACAACTTGAATGACAGTGACAAGGGTGCGTATCAATGCAAGCTGGAGGATGACGCGACGAAGACTGTTGCGTTTGAGCCCTCGGAGTACCCCCGCGAGGAGGATAGCCACGCATACAGCGTCACAACCAAGGAAGAGTTGCTGGACTGGCTGAAGAATGGCGATCAGACGTACCGCAATGTGAGTCCCTCACCGGAGTAGAGGAGTGGAAGACGGCCGCCACGTGACCCTGGCACGTGGCCTGCCTCGACTTGTCCAGAAGGGTCCGGATGAGCTTGTGCCTGGACTGGCCGATAGCATGTGATGCAGATCGTGACTCGTGACTGATGTGACTGCTGACTGATGATTGATCGAGAGCCTTATGCCATTGGATACTCGTATTAGGATTCGTGGCTGTGTATTAGGGTTGCTGGGCTTCAAAGTTCCATCCCTTGTGTATAAGTAGATGGACGTCTGCGTGTAGACTCCTTAGCTTTGATATCTTGAGGAATACCTTCCCTTTCCTGCGCCTTAGCTCCTAGTCCCTGTGTGTGTGCTTGCCTCTTCGCCGTCATCAGCTTTCCGCTATAAGTCGTACGCTGACTTCTTCCTCATCATTCTCGACTTCTGTATCGCCGTTGCCTCTGTTTGGCCTCAACCCTCAGCAAACCGGTCCCTAATCCAAGTCGGATTGATACGTCCCGGAAGGAACGTAACAAAGACTGCAGAAACTCTACCAGCACAGCCCAAGTGTGCTGCCATCGACGACTATGACAGCGACACGGGCAGCGGACATTCCACTAACGCAGCCAACGACCACTACACCAGGGTTACGACAACAATAACAATAACAGAGCAGAGAAGATGACGGAAGGTCTACGACGATGACCGCGGTGACGCAACAACGGTGAGGACCGTGAGGCTATCCCATTGATAGTACATTCTTCACTCATTAGTACCTCTTGCTACCCATAGCAATAAATATACACTATATTTTTCTTGAACTTGACTAGAGCGTGTTGCGGATTGTAGTGATGGGAAAGTTCGGTTCAGTTCGGTTCTTTGGACCTTTTTGCCGAACCCCGAACTGAACCAAAGGTTCGGTTCGGGGTGTTTGGCCGAACCCTTGAACTGAACCAAGGGTTCAGGTTCACATAGGTTCAGTTCAGTTCAGGGAGGGTCTGAACCCCGAACCGAACCTAAACGAGGAAAAACGCGTACCCTGCTTACGTAATCACACCAAAAGTGCAGAGTAACCAGGGAAGTGTACCACAAAAGACGTTGTTTAACGCTTTTGAGGTCTTGTTCAGAAAAACAATCAATTTTGTGTCTAACTTTATGTACAACTACCACCAACGAGCATATGAAACTACTCTATATCCTCATCATCCTCGTCAAACAACATTGCACTGTGTGCTGCTTGTGTTGTGGCCGAGATGTGCCCGTTTCTGTAAGCACTCTTGAGAAGTTGAAGTCCCTCAAAGATGTCTGGCCGTAACCTGTTTCTCCGTGAGGTGTCAGTAATACCTCCACTACTGAAAGCGCGCTCTGAGGGAGTTGCTGAGCCTTGAATTGCAAGGTAGTCGCGTGCCATCCGCTTCAATGTCGGGTATCTGGTATTGCTCTGGTTCCATTTGTGTCAGGATCTGAACGCCGCGTTTAAAAGAAGACATAACTCACCCCCCACCAACCAATGATATCCTTCGTGGACTCGGCACCAGTCTTAAGGTATTGCTTGAGTTCTTCACGAGGGCCTTCAGTAGCGTCACATTGTTTTTGAAAGGCTTGAACAACGTTGAGGATAAAGGAACCACCATAATGGAATGATAATTCCGGCGTGGAAGGTCCATCCGAGTCTGTATATATGTCAGCGCAGGATACAGGTTAGCGACAGAAGGCGACGTACATGAGGCACCAGTCATTGCCGTCGTTTGTGAGGGCGTGATATAATACCTATCAAACTAAAGTAGTCGTCAGTACATAGCACACATGGAGCCGTTTCCGATGGAAATTACTTACCACTTCTTCCAGCTGCTTCATGCCAGCGGCGTACCGCTCGTTATCCCACTGACCCCGGAAATATAGGTCCTTGAGATTAGGATCAAGCACTAGTAAACCCGAAGTTAGTACACGTCAAATGGTGGAGAGCGTGAACATACCGAGACATATGAAATATGCATGTGATGTGTTGCTGGCACGGCCATACCATTTGCGAAGGCTCTTGAGACCTTTGTCGAGCGCGACTGTCAGTCCTTGATGTTCGGGATTGGTGGCCATCCTTTCCCAGCGCTCAATGAGCAACTCGAAGCCCGGGATGATGCGCCAGACGGTCGGAGCGCGGTCGCTCGAGAAAGTCTGCTGGACGTTTGATGGCTCCTAGCCAAGTTGAGTGAGATAGACTAACAGAAAACAAAGAAAGCTTACCCTGAGCGCGTCCCTGATATCGCCAAGGCGCTCCCAATCCCTCCGAGTCAAGTGGAAGTCCGCGTAGCAGCGGTGGTTGGGGAGGTCTGGCACAATGTCGCTCGCGTCCGCAAGGAGGATGAATTGACCAATAGCCTGTTGCGAAATGAGGTAAGTCCTTGACATTGATGATACGAAGACGCACCGTCTTAAGTTGGATGAAACGCTCAAGGAACTTGAAGAGCGATCCCCATCGAGTGCGAATCCACAGGAGCAACTCAAGTGGGGTAATCCCGACTTGGGTGCACGTTGCGCGAAAAAAGGCCCTTGCTTGCGGCGATTTACGAATCTGTAGCGCGTACATTAGTATAGGAGACATGTCAATAGGACACTCGGAAAAACATACCTGCTTTACTAGGGCAATTGCTTTTCCAAGCGAATCGCCTGCGTCGATGTCTTCATCTTCGTCTTCGTCCTCATCATCTGAGGCAGGGTCGTCTTCGCCGTCTTCGCCGTCTTTGTCCAAGGGAGGGTCGTCCTCCGTATCGTTGCCTGAGGAGCTAACCTTCTTGCTGAAACGAGGTGCAATCGTTTGGACGAAGTGCTTTGCCGCAAGATGTAGGGAGTGTTCCATGCACCTAAGCTGTACATGAGGATCGGAAAGTCTTGGACGCGTGAACACGTACAGCATGTCATGTTCTCGGGTGGACCACCGAGTTTCCGTTGAAGGGCTGTTCAGCCTGTTCTGGAGTACACGGAGCGTGGTGCGATTCACGGCTGCACCGTCGCTAGTAAACCAACCAACCTGCAGAGTGGGACATTAGTTTGTGGGGCAGAAACAAATATGAGGGCGAAGACATACCTTTCCACGCAGTTCATACCAGTCTAAAGCGCGGGCCAAGATGTCTCCCATATTATTACCGGTGTGTCTTCCCTGAATCTCTTGGAAGATTAGTTGTTCGGACATCAACACCCATGCATTCGGGTTATCGGCAGGGGAGTCTATGTAATGTGCTGTAACTGAAATGTACGGGTCACCTGGCGCGGAGGTCCATGCGTCGAACGTGAAAGATATTTTTGAGGGGATTTTCTTCATATTCTCACGAACCCTCCCTTCTGCAACTTGCGCGCGTCGAAGTACTTCAGCACGAAGAGTGTGGCGGTGTGGAATGTCCTTCTCCGAAAGCCCTGGCCGGCAGAACTTGAGGAGGCGGCGAAAGGCACCACGCTCGACCAAACGGAATGCCTGCGGGAGTGGAAACATATTAGGATGATTTGCGTACAATAAGAAAAGTCCCACTCACCTCGTCTTCACAAACGACGAGCTCGATAATATGATCGAGAAGCCCCGCATTCGTGAAAGTGGGGAGCCTACGCTCACGGATAATAATCCCCTCGAGATCTGTTTGACTGACGCGAAGTGGATCAGCACTGAGCGAGCGAGTAAGAGAATTTGTACTCACCCAGTCGTGCTCGAATCAGTTGGCGTACGGAAAAGCGCACGGGGATTGGGCTCAATACCGAGTGCATTGCAGCGGCGGCGGTACAGCTGGGCGTGATGCCTAGGGAAAGATCAAAACCGAGTATATTAAACGAGAGGGTCTTTACCTAGCGATGTGCATTCGTAGAGTAGATATGCTTCCAGTCAAAAAACACGACGATTGATTGAGCGTGTTGTTTTCCCTTTATGCAAGTACAGTTAGTGAAATTTAACAAAGGTCGGACAGAACGAAAGTACTTACAAACAGACCTTACACCAATGGCCATCCTGAATCTTCCCCGTATCCGGATGCTTACGTTCTTTTTCGCGGCGGAAGATGAGACGTACATCGGCCGACCGCTTTTCTCGGGGTATGAAGGGTATAGCCTGAGGAGTAAGTGAGAACGCCATTCGAAAGCGAGAACGAGGAACGCACCTGATCGTCGGCGTTAGCCACGGCCTCGATGGACTCATAGTCATCTGTGGCAGGCTCCATGGTAGCACCATCATCAGGCTCCGTGGTAGCGCCATCATCGGGCTCCGTGGTAGCGCCATCGTCGCTGGGATCAGCAGTGTCATCGTCCACGTCGATGGCAACCTTACGCGTGACACGACGATCGGGTCTGGGGTCGATTGCGACCTTGCGTTTGGCACCTGGATGCGTACTGGTAGAGCTGCTTGAAGTAGCCTCAGCCGCTTCGCGAGCGCGCTGCGACGGACGAGGAACGCGACCAGTCCGGCGTACACCGGCAACCGTCATCGCTGGCACACGACTGCCAGAGACATTGTCCGAAGGGAAAGGAATCGACTCGTCCGCATCATAAGACCAAATAATCTCTGATGCCTCCTTCAAAGTGCCGTCAGGACGGAGAGCATCGCCGAGGTTGGGTGTGGTAGAAGATGAAGACATAGCGTGGCTTGATAACTAGCTCAGTGGGGAGTAAGTTGTTGAAAGGACAAGGACATACCTCGACTTTATGCGTTTTTTTTGGCCGGAGTCGCCAGAGACCAGGGAGCAAACAGTTTTCGGATCACTACTCTTTGGACATGCTCATTTAGCTGGGTTGCGCGTCCTGAATGGAAACGATAACCGGCAACTCACAACAAGTGACGGGCCTGACGCCGAGGGGGGTATTGGTAGCGAACGCGCGGAGGTGGGGGAGTCCTGGGAATCATTGCAAAATGGTCGAAGGCTCAGGGTGCTGACACGAATCAACAAAAAGAGTTGTGGACATCTTCCTGCAACAGTTGGAGAATACGATGCTGGTGATGAGGGAGCGATGGGAGGGCGATAAGAGGATTGGAAAGGGGATGAAGCGACGAAGTTGCACGGCGCACCACCTGGAAGTCATGATCACGACACATCAGTCACGCTAACACCGCGCCGCCCAAAAAGGTCCCACACATATTGTAGACCAAATGCAGACTGTCGCCGCAATGTTTCAGATTGATTTCAGACTTGCAAATTTGCTTTCACACTTTTGGAATGGGCCGAGTAATTGAGTAGAGTATATTGAGGTTCAGGTTCAAACGCGTTCAAACGAGTTCTCAAATTTCAGAATTTTTCCGAACCCCGAACCGGACCATCGGTCCGGTTCAGGCCAAACAGCCAAACCCGAACCCCGAACCATGGTCCGGTTCAGCTAAGTTCGGGTTCGAACCGAAGTTCAGAACTGAACTTTCCCATCACTACTTGCGACGCTTCACACCCCCAAACCCTGCTCATCTTAGATGTGTTCCCCAGCGATCACAGATGTATAGGGTTGCCGCCCGATGCGCTTGAATGATGTCTCACAAGTTCACACACATGTCCACATCACCAGGACCAATTTGTAATGAACTGACAGTTGGTTGTGGTTGTGGTGCCGTTGATTGGTTATCGGGCAAGAATGTCAGGTGATACAAATCTTCCCTACGCAGATCACGGGGACATTTAAAATAGTGATTCGAATGCTGAGTCCGATGTGGCAAAACACCGTTGAGAAAAGGGTACGCAAGTAAAGAAAACAGTTTTGCCGAGAGCCCAAAGTTGATGACATGTGCGAGCGTGCAGAGGTGAACGGTCGCAGACCAATTTTGAAAAATGTCGCCTTGCCAAATAGAGACGCAAGAGCACATTAAGTAGCGGTCATTCTCCGCTCACTCCGAAGACAAACATTTCTCTTTAATATATACTATCACTTCGGCAGAGTTGCAAATTTTGAGGGAAATCGCAAATAGCAAGTGATCGGCCACACCTTTATTAAAACAGATTTTTGGAATAGATACAATAATTGCCCAACTATACAGCCCCAGTTTCAATATGAGGAGAGAGTGGAATATAAATGAGTCGGAGGCAAGCCGGAGAGGACCACCCCAAAATCTGGGAGTTGCAAACATTTGGTCACTCTTTTGTCACGAAAAGTGACTCGGCTGATTCGGGAGGGAATCACCCGAATCGGGAGGGAGTGGCAGCGGAGTCAGCAGACTTCCTATTTTGGTGCGGTCAAGCGACGAGATGTCACGCTCACTCGCACAAATCCACTGATTTGCTTGTATCTTTGTTGCAGGTGCACTGGATGACATGAAATTTGAGATGGTGGTTAAATAGTATATGTATATCATGTACTGAAATTTCTGAGCGACGTGGTGCAATAATAGGTTCAACCGAGATGACTTTTCTCAGGGTCCTCACTTTTCTGCGCAGTGATCATGAAATCGCAAGGGAAAGACATATAATAATCCCCCTTTCCTTGTGAGATTTATTGAGGGTTAATACCTATCTATTGTATCACAGAAGGATCAAAGCCGAAAGATTTCCGATCTCTTAAAAAACAGTGTTTTGCAACTCTGATCGATTTTGCATCCCACCACACATGATAGTAGTAGGTGATTTACCACTTTCGCGGGCCTCGCTCACGGTGCGACCTAAAACTGAATTCCTCCGCTTTTTGAGACTAGGCCACGAGTCTTGAAAAGTACAGTGATATTAAGAATACCGATAAAGCCCTATAATGGCGATGACGTCGAGAGGTATAAAGTCGGAATGAAAAAAAGAAAGCCGGCTAGCTATGAACGAAAATAAGATTCCTGGGATTTGTATGCGTGGATCTGGATCTGGGTAGTATCAAATGCTACGAGGAAAATGAACGATGATATCGAAACAGAACGAACAGAACGAACAAGGGACAAAACGGGACTCGAACAACTACGATCAAGTGGACAAGTCAGCTAAAGTAGAGAAAGATAAGCGAACTGAGCCACGCTCAGGAGTGAGCGCGGCGATTTCGTGATTTCGATGCCCGAGGAGCGGTGGAGGGGACGGCCCCGAGGTAGTGCTGCGGAACATACTGCGCGTCGATCTCGCCGCAATTCAGGTGTAACAGGAGGTTATGTACAAACGCCTGCTCGTATCTGCCGCATCCAATCCAATCAGCGATCCCTGCATCCGGCCCCGCGCACAAAACAGAGCCAACTCACTGAGTATTGTTGAACACGACGGCCATCGAGTCGGACCCGCACCGCAGCAGGATCGGCGCCATCACAAGCGCGAGGTTCGCGCTCGTCGAGGAACAGCTACAGGAAGCTGATCACGAACAACACCACACGCCGGTTGGCCATCGGCAGCCGCTCAACCGCCGCACAGCACGCCTCGGCGTCGCCTGAAAACGCGATGCAGTCGTTATACATCTCCAACGGCACCAGCGGGTCGACGAGTTCGCGCAGCCAGAGCTTGAATAACGACGCAGGTACGAGCGGGTCGTCAACGCCCTCCAGCGTGTACGAGCCGCGGTCCAGCCGCATCTTGAGTGCAGCGACCGCGTCAGAGTCACCTGCTACGCGAAAGATACTCTCTGACCTCCCCGCCGAATGCGAGGACGCCGTCGGCGAGGAACGAGTACGATTGGCACCCTCTGCGTCGGGTATGTGCGTTCCTGTAGACAGAACACGGTATCGAGTGGCTCGCCGAACGTCGATGGGTTGAACGTTGCGTCCTGTGATGACCTCGGAGCGGTGCAAATGAGTGGGGGCCGGCGGAGTGCTCGCTTCGGAGCCAGGGATGGGTGGCGGCGCAGGCGCCAGTCGCGATGGTGTTGAAAAATGGGGGTCGGTGGTAAATAGCTTGTTGATTTTCTATTATATTTGTAAAATTAAATGAAGGTTGCGACGCATAGGCGGGCGTTCGGGCTTTTCTTCATAGGGGCAATCGGGCCACTCGCAGAGGACTGCAGACGGCCAGGGGCTTGAACTGCGCCACGGACCTCTTTCTTATATGAACGCGGATGGTGAACCACGGGGCGCGGCCGCTGCCCAGCTGCATGGGGAGGCGGGCTCTGATCCGTTGTCGAAGAGAACGACTTGGAGAGACGACGACCCAGCGCAGTGTTCTATTCGGCCGGTTGGGTTGAAGTTTGTATGACAAACTGACAGCGAGAGTGCACATACCTGAAGGACTGTCAACGGTATACCAAAACCATCTGGTTTCTCCCACACGGTTTCGCCAGACTTCGTGTGATGATTGTATGGAATACCGCCACGCGATTCGTCGCTAATCTCCCACAACTGGCCATTCTCACTGTGCGGTAATCTAGGACGGTGTTCACTCCATGAGGCAGGATATCGAATAAGGCATCGATGAAGGTACGTACACGAAATTTCCGACAGGAGGGCCCCATGAAACTTGTCCCGTCGCAGGGCACGCAAAGAAAGATACCTGGCTCTGCAGGACATACACCAATCAGTGCCGCGAATAGAAAGGGTAGATGCGGATGAAGTAGAAGGACGAGAGAGAGGACGGCCATTTGTTTGCACTTCCGGGTGGAGGTACTCGCTGGGTAGGCCGGTTAGGTAGGCGTTTGATCTTACAGCGCGATTCGAATACAATTTAAAATAGTATCCATAAGACCCTTACAATTGATTTCGAATTAATTATAGGGTCGGAATTTTGTGACAGCTACAGTAACGTTCTCGGTCTTGCTCAACACAGGATGTCGTGCTGCTTCATGGCATCATAGAGGCATTGCCGTCGCAGCCTCCAGCGTCGGGCCTCGACCACCTCGTCATCGTACCTGGCCATTGCATTTGGACAGGAGCGCACCCCGAAGACGAGGATTCGTGGCTCCTCGCATCGTATCAGAGAGGATGCGGGCATCCGTCCATATTCCGCGCGCACATCTCTCGTGGGTGAGTGCCGTCCGAGCTTTAAGTCCCACTCGTCTTTAATCCCAACCCAGTTCCCAAATCGCCTCGGACGACTTTAAAGCACTCCTCGTCTTCAGCGGGTACGGCTCGCCACGTCGCCAGCAGGCAATCAAAAAGCTGACTGTAACTTTGGATACAGAGGTTACACATCTCCCCTGAGCGCGACGTCCGAGGGCGAAGCGTACCTGCGCTTCGCACGCGCCACGGGCCTTCTCCCGCCCGCGGACAGGTTCACGTAAGCGGCGACAGAAGATGCCTCGCTCGGACTCGTTCCAAAACGTGTTTTCCGTCGCCCGCTTCCACGAGTCCACCGGCGCCTATCCAGCGCGCTTCGAGCAACTCCACCTCAACAATACGCAAAAGACAAACCAAGCCTATACCTCAAATGAAGTACGCATCCAATTATTTTCGCTCAGGACGTCGGCCTGGCTCAGAACTAGAAAGGACCCAGGTGCCCGCCTGCTTCACCTCAGGGCCAACGACGCAGGGGAAGAGCGTACCCTCTTACTCGCCAACCTAGCCCCTGATCCGTCCTACCCATTCTCCCCCACGGGACTCGCGTCACGAAGACGCGACGGTGTTGTCCGGGTCCAGACTCTACTCGGCTGATCGAGGAGGACGTGCGCGGGCACGAGGCGGAGGGGCAAGCGGTCCTGGGTGGTTCTCGTTCACGCTCAACGAGATCAGTACGTATCTTCCGTCCCTTCTTCTCACATGCCCGGCTAAAGCACCTCCTCCGCACCACAACCCCAACGTTACGGTCCCGGTCCGGTATCAGCGCACAAATCACCTTCGGCACCGGCGCGCTCTTCTGCCTTCTCATGGTGTACGAGCAGCGCGGGGGCGCAGACGGTCGCATTATATCAACTGAAATGCGTATTGACTGTCACTGTTCGAATTGAACTTCCGCAAGATGGTGGTCGACTCGATTAGGTTGGCTGAAATCAGCTTATGGTGCAGTAGAGTAATGTCTCTCAATGTAATCTACTTATCTTCCACCGGAAACACTGGTGTGTGTAAATGTGCATTTTTCTGAGACATGCTCGTTGTAAGATTTTGTCGTAAATTCGATTATACTGTACTCGGCCAATAGTGCAGCTCTTCTCAAGAGGAGCAAAGCGCGCTATCGGGAAGAGTTTGGACAAGCTGATGAGTTGCTTAGTACGTGTCGTGTTATATACACGGTGCGAGTAACATGATGAATATGAGCTTTACGACGGAACTATAGACAGCGTGGATATCGGGTAGCGATCGTGCAGGATCAACAAAAACGAGAGTGTGGCCATTTGGATGGAGACCCGAGCCCTTTTCACCATAGAAAAAGGTCAAGTCGTAATGAGTGTAACGATCGAATGAGAGAGATATGTGCGCAAAGAAAACATCCAAAAAATGAGAAGAAAAATGAGTATGCACGAGTTCAGTTCACGCGTACCCACTCCCCCCGCTCAAATTCCCACTGAGCGCCCGAAGGAAACACGACGCAGCGCAATGCGGATCCCAGAGGAGGGCGTGTCCACAGCGCGAGACGCGATGAGCCTTCTTCTGCCTTGGCAGCCTCGGTCGGCAGAGAAGTCTGCAGGCGGAGCGTACGAAGCGCCTGCACGTTCGGCAATAGCGATCCAACTTGCTTGTACAGCGCTTGAAGCGAGACCTAGTACTGATCAGTCAGAGAAACAGCCGAGGGAGGGGAGCCGACGCGTACCTCATCTGAAGTGCCGTCGAGACTCAGCTCGAGTACTGTACCTCCAGTCCCGCACCCGTATTTCCCAGCGCGCCCAATAACCGCCCACGCGTACGCACGTCCACGTCAGGCGCGAGTACGAGTCCGAGCTCTTTTAGCGCTCCGCCGAGCGCGCCAAACAGGGCCGCGGGGCGCAGGCCGTCGTACGGCGTGCTCGCAATGTGTGGCGTCACGCGGCGAAGCGAACGGCCAGGACCAAGCGCGGCCACGAGGCTAGGACTACTATCGAGCGCGGCAAGGCGCGGCACGGCGGCTGACGGGACGTCCTGCGCTGCGGGGGACACGCCGACGAAGTGGGGTAGAGCTAGGTGGGTGAGACGCGCACGCGCGGGCGCGGCAAGAAAACCGTCAAAGAACGCGTAGGGCAGCGTGTCTGCGAGTAGCGTCAGGTGCGTGAGCGCGCCGGGCGTTGCGGCGAGCAGCTCCGTGTCGAAGGCTGGTAGCGTCAGCGCGGAGAGCGCGCGCATCGAGCGGAGCGCCAACGCCAGCGCGAGTACGAAGGACGGGCCGTGCGCAGGCGGGTAGGCGCGCAGCATCAGCGTCGTCAGGAGTGCCGCGAGATGTGGCGCGCCTGCTAGTCGCGCGACGCAGGCGTCCGCGTCGTCTGCAGACAGCTCGAGCGTGCGGTGGAGCGCGAGCTGCGCGGCGGCGCTGAAGCGCTTCGAGACGCGGGCAAGGACGGGCAGCCGCGAGCGCGGGACGTGCGCCAAGACGAATGAGAGCGGGATCGGAGGGCTCTGGGGCGCCTGCTGTCGGGCAAGCCGTGGCGTGCGCGGCTCGAATACCTGTGGGGAAGTCACTATGATGCGCTGGGGCGGCGGTGGTGGTGGAGGTGCGTGTGTGGACTCGGTCGGGGAGTGCAGGAATGCGGGTGAGCTGAGTGTGCGGGCGCGGATGGGGTGCGTCTGGAAGGAGGACCGTGCGCTGGGTGGGACGATGTATGTTGGTACGCTTGGGAACATCCCGGACATGCGCGGGAAGGTAGGTGAGACAGGCGAGGCCACGTCCAGCTCGGAGATAATACTAGCACGTCGCCCGAGGACGGATATCTGAAGATGCAGGCGATGGCGAGCGGCTAGGAGAGCGGTGCCATGGGACATTGGAGATGTGGGAAATAGCCTTGGAGGAGGGGCGTCCTCGACCCCTGCGAAAATGTAACTTGGAAGTAAATCGCCGGCGCAGGGATATCGAGATCGAGGATTGAGATCTATTGAGATGTTGACGAGATCGTAGATGGTGAATGCATGAGAGCGGGCGTGTCTTTGATGTCGAGATTTTGGGACTGCTTGAACCTACGCATAAAGGACGGCATGATGCAAGGAGGAGGAAGAGTGAGTCGTAGGGGGAAGGGGAACAGACAGGCCAGAAGCAAGACCGCCCAAGTTGCGTTTTGAAGCGGTGTGCTGGTGATTTGCAATTTCCGAGATTCTGCGGAGATGGGTGGCCATGCCAGTGGTGCATTCTCGTCGATCTTGGTTCTTCGATTCTGATTCCGTCCGCGTCTTGACGATCATCGGGTCCCGCCTTTGACGAAGACATTCCCGGTTTCGGCGAAGTGAAATGTTGAGTTTGCGCTCTCTTCACATGGCGCGGGCTGTCCTGGACCATAACTTTGAAAAGCGATGGTCAATGCAGCACTGGTGTGGATCCTAACATAATTAGCATTCGACAGTGAGGGAAAAGACGGCTAATGAGACGAACATGTCGAGGTTCCAACGAATAAGCGTGCTGTCCTTGAATTTGTTCGACTCATGCGTGACACCAGCATCGACGAGCTCGAGGTCGGATGTAGGGCGTCTCTTGATGATATCTCTACGCAAATAGATCAGTTCTGCTCAGAGACAATGGTACGTCCTATATACCTTGCAAATGAATATCTCTGTTCGTGAATCGGTCAGCCTATGCTCGAGGGGAAGCTGTTCGATTGATCGAGTTGCAGATCGTGAATTCGATTCCATCCCAAGATATGATAAATATAGTATTTCAAGCTCGGGCGTTGTGTGAAGAACTCTGATGAAGCAAAGATGTACGAGCGACGGAAAGAGGTACAGTAACGTGTGAAAATAACTACAACAAGCTTGGAACTGCCAACTCGTCTCTTGTCTTCGACTCTTCGATGACACGTAGTCGACAACGCCGTTTGGCTCGACTTGTAGTCTCTCAAATATCCCTGGATTCCCCGGGGCTGACGCCCTAACCTTTTTCATCACTCTCATTATCATGGCAGACAGTCAGCTCGACAACGTCACCGTCAATCATCCTTGTGGCTTCTCAACAGAGGCAAAAAGCTTACCCTTCAAATGAACTATGCACTCAATTATGTTCGCTCAGGACATTGGTCTGGCTCAGAACTCAAAAAGGATCTAGGTGCTCGCCTGCCCGATCTTAAAGTCAGCATCATCCCTTCCATCTTACCCGCCAACGACCTGGCCATTGATCCGTTCCATCCAGTCTCCGCTGCGTCACCCGCATCGTGTGACGATGGTGTTCTAGCCCAGACTCGCCGTTCACGTCTCTTTCGTCGCCATGGTGACGTCCCATCCGCTGCATCGGAGCAGGCTTCGGAAAGACGAAGGAGCAGCCATAGCAGCTCTACATCCACGGGCTCGCCACCATATTTCTCGTGCTTGATGCGCACGACCCGGCTGGGTGCCGCAACCGACCGGTCGAGGAGGGCGTGCGCCGGTGCGAGGCGACGGACAAGCGGTCCTGGGGGGTTCATGTTCGCGCTCAACAAGATCGGTTCGTGCCTTCCGTCTCCATACTCCCTTCCCAGATAGACCTGGTACTATGCGTCCAGTGCTTACTCTCCGCACCCCGCTCGGTCTGCCTGTTCGATGACATCGCCGTCATCGTGTCATGGTCGTAAGTAGCTTTTCACCAGACAATCGAACATTATCCCCGCGTTACAGCCCGCGCATGCGCACGCGGAGCAGATGAAGCAGACGAGTATCTCACGGCCTACAGACAGTCCAAGCACCGCACACTCATGCTAATCTACAAGCGCATGAACGATGCCCCGGCTACGCTCCTACCCACGACGCTCATTAGAGTTCCACACGCGAACAGGATTGACGTCGAGACGCTCCGTGCGTCATTTGGCGTGCGTGCAATTGCCTACCTTCTCCCACCCCTTCCTTCTGACCGGAAGTGTTGAGGACAGCTCCACGGAGACCGCACAGGCTGATACGTGCCTCCCCGTATTTGGTCTGAAAAAGGGTCGCCAGACCGAAGGGCGCGTTCGAGCGGCCGGCATAGCTGGCGATGCGCTCCCAGCTGCAGCGCCTGCCAGTGCGTCTGCATCTACTTTTGCGACCGCCCCAACTTATTCACCTGTTCTGCCCGGGCGGTCTAACTTAGTAGCAGCATGGGCCGCGGCGTGAGTAGGCTAACGGGAATTGGTGTAGACGTTCTCTGTGGTTTCGAACTCGAACACATCTCCCCCCTCTCCTGATCCAACGGCGGCGCACGGCGACGCGTCATGCAAGCGCTAGCGCGAGGAGAGGGAGTACCCACGTGGGGAGCTCGACAATGTCGCTGCGTTGCCCGCCAATGACGAGATCGTCTGACGATGATATCGCGCCTGCGCAGGGCGCAAAGCGGCGGCGGGCCTGACCCATGCCACAGCGGTATTTCAGAAAGGCTGGCTTTACTATTACAAGTACTATCAAGTAGTTGTGATAGCATGAATATAGATCTGAATCACTGAGAGTCGATGGGTCCGTACACCCTCGGTAAAGACCGAAGCACGTGGCAGCCCTCTGCGGCTTCTCACGACGGCATCCTGGCACCGCCAATTCGCGTCTCGTCTCATACGGTAGTCGACTGAGTTACTATCATGCACGTGCTATTGCAAATGCACAACCTTGTGCAAATCTCAAAGATTGGACTAGATCACCACTTTCCCGACACCCACAGTGCCCAAATAAATTGCACCATGTACAGTAGGTTGTGTAGATATGGGATCAGCCAAAACATTGGGGATAAATTGTTGTCTGCGACGGGAAAGTACAAAAAAAAGGAGGGGAGTCGTTTTTGAGAGGTTTCCATGCATGCAGATCCTTGTGCAGATCCCAACGATCCTCTTGAAAAAAATATAATCTGCCACGCTTAGGTGTTAGGGAATATAAAGGGGACCTCATATGACAATTTTGGACTCACCAGGTGGATGCGATCATCTTGTGTAGAGGATACCAGTCGGAACTACCCGGCTGAGTAAGAGCGATTTCCATTCTCGGATTATTCCATAATGAGACCGCACGTGAAGTAGCTTACCAAGCATGTAAAGACTGCACACGGCTTATTGATTAGGGGTAGAGCTCCCTACCGCGGACGCTCATCCTCTCGCTCACTCCCTTCGGGAGCCAAACTCATATTATATTCCTTCAGGTTATGGGCCCTGGCCCCATAGCTTAAAACCTCAGGCCAGGATAACTTACTGCTGAATAAACATTATAATCCCCTTTTTCCTTGCGCGAGAAATAATTTACCCCTATCATGCCTCCTTATCGATACGCGGACGAAGACGAGCTAGTGGATCCCTCCTCATCTGAGGAGGAAGATGTTACGGTTTCACCCTCGCCGGCACGTGATTCGCCACGTGACTACACGCCGACCGCCGATATCCCCTTTGTGGAGTCCGCCAACACGCCTGAAGACCCTTGGTGGGACTGGCAAGCCGAAGAAGATCCACGCGTGCAAGATAGAGTATGGGCGACAATAGCAGCCCTAGAAGACACTGTGAAGGCGGGACGCCTGGTGAGCGATCGATCTCCCTCCCCGCCACAAACACGCTATCAGGAGCCTTGGGAATAGGTCCTGAAGTACGGCCGTCACGTGACCCTGGCACGTGGCCTGCCTCGACTCGTCCAGAAGAGCCCGGATGAGCTGGTGCCCGGGCTGATCTAGCCTCTGATGCAATACGGTACGAATCGAGACTCGGATGACTGGGATACATAGCGGATGACTGATGACCGCTGACTACTGTATGGACTGATGACTGATGCCGATCGAGAGCCTTATGCCATTGGATACTCGTATTAGGGTTCGTGGCTGTGTATTAGGGTTGCTGAGCTTCAAAGCTCCACCCCTTCGGTATAAGTAGAAGGACGTCTGCGTGTAGACTCCTCAGCTTGATATCTTTGTGAATACCTTCCCCTTTGGAGCCGGGCCAGTAGTACTGCGCTATCCACTCTGCCAATAACCACATCGATCACCTCTCGCTCGCTGGTGTGACCTCGGAGACCCGTCCCTCCACCTTCATCATCTTCAGTGCGCCTTCGGAGTCCGTCCCGCCACTGTCCACCTTACCTCTATCTGCCATCATCGACGACTATTGAACGCCCCTACGACTTGCAACGCGGTTGCAGCAGCAAACAGGCACACGTGACTCAAGTCGAGTCGAACGTCCAGGAAGGAACGTTACAGAAGAACTCTATTTGACTGAGGCGAAAGGCCCAGATTCGCAGGTGACTCGCGTGATTGAGCCGCTGACCGAGGATAATTGGACGAACTGGCGCCAGAGAATGTGGAGGATGCTCCGCACCTGTCGCGTACGCCAGTACGTCGACGGAACTCTTCCGCGCCCGGTCGGTCCTCGGAATGCGGAAGTATGGGACAACAATGACAGTTACGCCCAAACACTCATCACGAATAACATTACTGAGTCGCAGATGGATCACACGCACCGTTGTGGGACGGCGGCGGAGATCTGGTCGAACCTGGAAGCCGTCCATCAGTCAAAAGGACTGAATACATATTTCAGTCTCCTCTATGCTCTGAATCATATCGTTTCCGACGAAAATACTAACATAACCGAGCTTCTCCACCAGTTGAAGAATCAGTGGGAACGCCTCAACCAGGTGTGCAATGCCCGCATGCCATTGGACGACGGGTACTTCAAACTTCTCATTGTGTGGGCACTCCCACGTTCCTGGGACGCGTTCACTCAACCATATGTTGGAGGAGAGTTTGGAGACCAAGAGGCAGACCCGAGAAAGATGGTGAGCTCGATGAAGTTTATTGGGTTTATCAAGGAGGAGGAGGCGCGGCGACTAGTACGCAAGAGTAACGGTGGCATCGTCAATCAAGCCGTCGGAACCAAGTCCTCCCTCACTCAGCGCATGGGCGACGCTCGGTCTGGGAATCCCACGGGAACGCCTGGCCGACGCGGTAAACGTAAGAAGAAACATTGCAATAACTGTGGGAGAGACAACCACAGCACAAAGAACTGCCGTTACCTCGGCAAACCAAAATGCACATCCTGCGGAAAGCTCTCTCACGTGGCTGAGAACTGTTGGAAGAAAAGGAAGATCGGCGATGGCGAAGGCGGAGGCAGCGGTGGCGGAAGTGGTAAGGCTTCTACATCCAAAATCGAAGAAGTCCAGGAAGCCACCTATGACGAGAACGTCGCGCTCACCGTTGCGGAGAATCGAAGCGAGCCGGAGTACTTTGGCGAGTGTTATGGTTTCGATGACTACGATCCTAGTGATATTGCAGCAATCGACACACGCACTGTCTGGTACGACTGGTTTGCCGATAGCGCGACGACGTCACACGTCGCGAATGAGCGCACTGCGTTCGCGGAATATGAGCCGCTACAGCACGCTTCTGTGATCGGCGTCGGCGGAACCAAAGTCCCTATAAGTGGACGGGGCACGGTCGAACTCGAATCGCGATTAAATGGAAAGGTCCACCTTCTGCGACTCGGGAACGTCCTGCATATCCCGACCAACAAAAATAACTTACTATCTTTGGGACGATGGGACAGAGTCGGCGGGACAAGCATATTCAGTCACGGGAAGCTCACGCTGACCACTAAAGCAGGAAAACAGATCGTTATAGGGCAATTGGCACAGAACAACCTATACAAGTTGGACGTTACTGTTCGTCCTCGCCACAACCCACAAACGATCGCTTCCACTACTCTTACAACCTCCGAAACATTCCTGAGTTGGGAAACGTGGCACCGGAGATTCGGACACGTGAGCTATACCGGGTTACAAAAATTGCTGGATGACAGACTCGTTGATGGTTTCCGCGTGGACACTGAGACGCCTAAACCCGATTGCGTCGCGTGTACCGAAGCGAAACAAGCGGAAGAACCCTATAACGAGAAGTCAGTCCGCGAAACCACGCCTGGTGAGCTCACCCACATGGACCTTTGGGGAAAATACGACAGGGTTTCCATCAACGGGAACCAATATTTCCTCCTACTCGTCGACGATGCGTCGCGATATATATCAGTCACCTTCCTGAAAGGGAAGGATCAGGCGGCACAGGCAGTGAAGGACTACCTGACACACCTCGAGGCTAATGGGAAACCTCCGCGTGCGACTCGCACGGACCGGGGGAAAGAATTCATAAATGAGCCTTTGAGAACGTGGTGCCGTGAGCGTGGAATAGATAACCAAATGACAGCGCCCTACTCACCTGCCCAGAACGGCATAGCCGAACGCGCGAACCGCACGCTGGTAGAGCTCGCCCGTGCGATGCTGCGCGGACAAGAGTTGCCCGAATTCCTGTGGGAATACGCTGTCTCCCATGCAGCGTATATCCGTAATCGTTCCTATACGAGAGCCCTAAAAGAGGCTACTCCGTATCAGTTATGGTTCGGAAAGAGACCTAATGTCACACACCTCAGAGAGTTCGGCGCACCGGTATGGGTGCTCCTACAAGGCCAAGCCACGCAGCGAAAGATGTTACCTAAATCGCAAAGAAGGGCTTTTGTAGGATATGAAGATGGCCCAAGGGCCGTTCAGTACTACAACGCGGAAACGCGTAAAGTACTCACTTCTCGTAATTGCCGATTCCTCGAGTTGACCCAAAATACTCCTCCTACCGAGCCGATCGACGTGATCGCGCCGGGCGCACAGCGTGAAGGGGAGTTGGGGAAACCGGAACGGGACACCCTGTCCACCGGCGGCGTATCGGACGCACAGCCTAAAGATCTAGGGCAGAACATGGGCAGCGGTAATAAGAGAAAGAGAAGTGAAGAGGAAGACTCACCAGACCAACCACCAGACGAACCCCGAAAAACGCGCGGGATTCGCAAAGATTATAGGCGACTTGACAATCCTTTCTCCGACTCAGAAGATGAGGATATGGTCAATGCTGTGAGAATAGAGACACTCGGCGACGATCCGAAGAGCCTCAAGGAGGCAAGAGAGTCGTTCGAATGGCCCGAGTGGGAACGCGCGGTGCAGGCAGAGCTTAGTCAGCTCGGTCAAATGGGTACATGGATACTCACCGAAGCACCCGCGGACTCCGTCCCTATCGCCAATAAGTGGGTCTTCACCAGGAAGTACGGCAAGGCCGGAAACCTGTTAAAATATAAAGCACGCTTAGTGGCTAAAGGGTATGCGCAGAGGCCGGGATACGACTACACCGAGACCTTCTCCCCGGTAGTGAGGTTCGAGACACTCCGAGCCATCCTCGCGCTAGCAGCAATAGACGATCTCCGCACCCAACAGATGGATGTAAAAGGGGCATACTTGAATGGTGTCCTCAAGGAGAAAGTCTATATGCGGCAACCCGAAGGCTACGAAGACGACACGGGTCGAGTCTGTCTACTCGTCAGAACCCTATATGGACTTAAACAGTCCGGGCGCGAGTGGAATCATGAGCTCGATACTAAACTCATAAAACACGGGTTTCACTCACTGATCTCAGACTCATGTGCGTATGTCCGAAGGGGAGTTGACCTCGAAATTATCACTGTCTGGGTCGACGACCTCATGCTCTTCGCGACGTCAGAGAAAGCGATGGAGAGTACTAAAAAGGACTTACGTTCAGAGTGGGAAGTGACAGATATGGGCGAGCCGACGAAGATTGTCGGGATCGAGGTTACGCGTGATGAAACGTCCATTAAAATCACGCAGCAGAAATACATCGAAGCCATCCTGAAAAAGGAGGGCATGGAACGCGCAAACTTCGTCACGACGCCGCTCGACCCAAACCTGACACTGGTCCCTAACCCCGATGGGAACGAGGGGAACCGGAGCAACTTCTATGCGCGACTACTCGGCGAACTTCAGTTTCTTGCCAATGCCACTAGGCCGGATATTGCATATGCCGTAAATCGATTAGCATCGTATACGGCCAACCCGAGTCTAGAACATACCTCTGCCTTGAAGCGGATACTACGCTACCTCGCAGGTACGAAGACGTACGGAATTACCTATTCCAAGAGGAGGAACGAGAACAAAAACTCGAACCTTTTCCATGGATTTTCCGACGCCGCGTTCGCCAACAGCGACGAGTACAAATCAGTCTCGGGGTATGTGTTCTTGATGGGCGGTGGAGCGATTACCTGGATGTCAAGAGGACAACCGGTTACCGCGCAGTCCTCGACCGAGGCCGAGTATATCGCCCTATCGGAGGCGGGTCGCGAAGCTTCATGGTTGAGGAACCTGTTTGAGGAACTAGGCTATGCTCAGCGATATCCAACGCTGATTAAAGAGGACAATACCGGGTCAGCGGCCATGGCGATGAACCCCAGATTTCACAAGAGGATGAAGCACCTCGCCACGAAGTGGCACTTGACGCGGGAGCTCGTAGCCGCGAATATGGTCGAGATCGGCGATTGTAGAGACCCAGACCAAACGGCTGATGTCCTCACCAAAGCCTTAGCCAGGCCTAAACACAGGAAGCACGTCGCAGAAATGGGATTGGTACCGACGTGAAGGGGAGTGTAGAGGATACCAGTCGGAACTACCCGGCTGAGTAAGAGCGATTTCCATTCTCGGATTATTCCATAATGAGACCGCACGTGAAGTAGCTTACCAAGCATGTAAAGACTGCACACGGCTTATTGATTAGGGGTAGAGCTCCCTACCGCGGACGCTCATCCTCTCGCTCACTCCCTTCGGGAGCCAAACTCATATTATATTCCTTCATCTTGTGGAAGTGAAAAACACTGAATGTGCTCCAGAGGGTGACACGGGTGTGGTGGATTTCAAACTCCTTTTGAAGACAGGTCGGCATTCTCGGTAACAGAAACATCACTGGCTCCGGTGGTGACCACTTCTGTTGCACTCGTTCCGTTTGCGGAATGCTGCAATGCTGTGACTATCCGTGACAAAAATTTGCAGATGTGCGTGCAAACTCGAATGTCTTCCGAACCCTCAAATAAAATAGAAACAAATATGAAAAAATCTTCAGAGGGTGTAAAATATAATTGGCTATGAGTATGTACAATTTGTCAGAAAATTCGGGAGCGCTTTATAATTGATTCATATTATGGTATATTGTGATACCATTATAAGGGTCTTATAATAAGGTTTTGATTATAAAATATCACAAAAACAGGTTATATAATCATAATATGACCATAATCGCTCTATAACCTCCTTACAAGCAAAATTAAGATCCTATTTCATCAGGAAAACAAAATGTTACTAGTGGGCACTAGCCGAGACTAGTGACACCCAAATATATTGTCACTAGTTTCCCCTAGTTACCACTAGTTAAGCTAGTTAAATCTGGTTTTGCTGATGTTATAACCTTGTTTATACTAAAAGCACCCTTGCTCACAATGGTTATAAATTCTGGGGACTATTATATTACATTATATCATTATAAGACCTTATAACCCCCTCCCCGGATTTTCCGACATTTATAGTAGCCACGACAAGTTGTTGAAGCTCCAGAGGTCATTTAGTGTTTTTTTTGCAATGGGCCGTGCATGATAGTATGCTGTTTCGCCCGACCTATGGCTCTCAAATATCCCTTCGGCCAACGCTCCGACCTTTCTCACATTCATCTCATTTACCCTAGTTCGTCATGGAAAGGAACAGTCAGCTCGACAGTACCTTGTAACGCCCAAAATCAGCCAAGCCTACCCCTCAAGTGAAGTATACACCCGATTTTTGTCGCGCGAGACAATACGGCTAACCTTGTGCTGGCGCAGAACCCCAAAAATGATACAGGCGCGGCTTACCTGCCTCATCACAAAGTTCGCAATGCCGATGTTCCGTACGTCTGCCGTCCATCCCTGTCCATCTTACTCGCCAACCTGGCTACCGACCCGTCCCGCCTAGTCTTCGTTGCACGACCCACGGCACGAAGACGTGATGACGATGTCTGAGCCGATGCTTTCGTTGCTCGCGTGGCTGACAGCGTCCGCCACCATGCACGCACGACGTCCCGTCCGCTGTGACCTGATCTGACTCCTACTTACTTCGTAATTGGTGCAGCGCTACGAGCCGGGGAATTCCCGACATCTCCGCCCAGGCTCTGAGATTCCCGGTCATCTTCAAGGGCGAGCGGAGAGTCGCGTTTGGCACAAGTGGCTCGGCGCCTGTGCGTGTCGCTCTCCTCTCTCCTATCTGGTTCGTACATCCGGCTGACCACCAATGTACAGATCGTGGCAGGCATCGTCTCACTGCTTAATGATTACCTCATCTCGCAAGGCAAGGCCCCCCTCGGCTTCCTTAACCCCTGGCTGTACGGTACCGGCATGAGTGGCCTCACTGACACCACATCTGGCTCGAACCCGGGCTGCAACACCAATGGATTCTCCGCCATTGAGGGATGGGATCCTGTCAGTCCCACTAACCTTCACTGTCGACGGTGGCTGACTGTCGGCCCTGTAGGTCACAGGTCTTGGGGCGCCTGACTTCCAGCGACTGTTGCCCGTACTTCCTGACTATGCAGAACCTGGCGGTGCGGGGTAACTGAAAAAGATAGCGCCAGACATGCGCAATCGCGTGTAAGCATCCTGGGAATATTTATCGGCCGATCTATGGCTTCAGGGATGGCGCGCGTGGCGCGCGAACTAGGAATAATCCACAACGAATAAGCAGCAGTGGACGACGATACATTGTGTAGTAACGATTGGCACTAAGACCAAGACAGCATGAACACTTTCGTCCGCAATCACACAGATTTTGTAGCCCGTTTCGAACAAACTGTATGAGTTGTACTACTCCATCGATTGCGTCGAGGTCAAGAAACTTCGTTTGGACCTTCACCACCAGCTATCCGTGACCGCGTTCCGCCGTGGCATCTGTGTCCGAATTAGACTCGTAACCAGCCGTTTGAATGAGGATTTTTGAGGGTGTCGCAAGCGACTGGAGGATCCTCGATTCTCCTTGCGCAGCTGGCACCTCTTAGAGCGAACGGTCACCGGTCTACCAAACACGTTCTCGTCTTCTCCAAAGATCAACACATCCCTCGGGCTCTCTAAGGTTTGAAGCACTGGCTACAAATTTTATCGATTAAATTGTACCTTAGCACTACCGGTGCAAAGTTCTTCCGGGCGGGGGTGCTTGGACTGCTTGTATGCCGCGAGGTATTGGGCTGCCAAGCTCGTCTGCTTTGCATCCGAATGCGTAAGTTTGCGAGGGCTGTAGTGGTTCCATCGTTTGGTTGGAGGTTAGGCCAGGACAATGGTGATGCCGTTGAGCAGGCGGACTCCCGTCACTCTGACCGGGATCTTGGCCCTCCAACTGGGGCCAGAGAATGAGCGGGATGCGTAAGAGTATGGCAGGTACAACGCACCTGACCGTGCGAATCAGTCGAACGACTGGATAAGGAAAGTGAACCGTGTGAACCATCGATCGAGGACGGGATCGAATCGATCAACAACTCTTTCTCCGTCACCCCAATGCACCCGCAACAGCCCCCTCGTCGAATTCCAAAGATCAAGTTCCGAGTCCTGATTATAGGACGTGCAAACGCTGGCAAAACGTCTATCTTACAGCGAGTATGTGATACCACGGACAGCCCCATCATTTACCGGGGTTCTTCTTGGAGAAAGGAGGAGGTACGTGGTCCGACCTTTTATCTCAGGTCTGATCTCACTGCCAACCAGATTACACTTGACCCATCCGTCGACGTTAGTAAAAATAGTACTTCTCTTCGGTTGCCTCTAAACGTGGAACCAGCGAGGCGAGCACACGATCGAGGATGAACTGGTTTTCTCCAATCATACGGGATACATATTCCACGACTCTCGTGGAATCGAATCGGCTAGCACATACGAACTCGAAATTTTGCAAAATTTCATTCAACGCAAGTGCGGGGAAAGGCGACTGGGAGACAGATTACATGCGATTTGGTTTGGAACTCTCGATTGTCCACGATCACGACAACTGACGGTCATATTTTGAGGTACTGTGTCCCAATGGACAACCAACGACCAGAGCTCGATCTGAGATTTTTCAAGGGCATCTGCCCCGACCAGAATGGTGCGTCGGTCGTTACAGACATTCGTGGTTGTATTAAACAAAATAACAAGTCCCTGTCATTGCCGTGTTCACAAAATACGATCAATTCCGTAAAAATATTCGAATCAATGTGGAAGATTTCGGAAGCCCAGATGACGACGTATCTCAAGTGACGGAGGAACACTTTCGAGAGTACTACTTGCGTCCCCTTGGTGATGGTGTTAGATTCGTGCGACTAGAAAGTGGGTTCAGAGACAAATACCAGAGTCACGTGCTAATGCTCTTCGGCAGAAATGCACGTGCAAGATATGCGCTGCGATGAGCTTATTGAGACGACGGCTGCAGCTTTGAATGAAGAGACCACCGCACTGATGCTTTTGGCCGTCCAGAGAGGTAATTTAGAATTGAGTGTCAAAACAGCTCTCCAACGGTGAGTCCACCAACTGAAGGGGCGAAGTGAACGAACACAATGGACATTGTAGTGTCAATTCCCATACTGGCAACGACTCGGAGGTTAAAGATATAGTTCGGGAATGTCTTATCCCGTTTCCATACATCTGGGTAAGTGTTGATAGTGTCATAGTTTGTAGTACACGGCTCATACGCTTGATGCCACTCAACTCCTAGTGGGTGAGTACCAGTACTTACTCACGATTTTTAAATCGACTAACCTGACCGCGCTGCTTGTCTGTTCTCTAGTTGGTGAGCGGCTACTGTGCCTTGCTGCGTTTCAAGCCCGCTGACGATGCCTGCCCTCGGCTCTCCAGAGAGTGAGTGGCTGCCGTGGCTCGCTGCGTTTCAAGCCCGCTGACGACGCCTGTCGTCGGCTCTCCAGTTCGTGAGTGGCTGCCGTGGCTCGCTGCATTTCAAGCGCGCTGACGACGCCTGTCCTCGGCTCTCCAGGAAGTGAGTGGCTGCCATGGCTCGCTGCGTTTCAAGCCCGCTGACGGCGCCTGTCCTCGGCTCTCCAGTTGGTCAGTGGCTGCCGTGGCTCGCTGCGTTTCAAGTCCGCTGACGACGCCTGTCCTCGGCTCTCCAGTCTGTGAGTGGCTGCCGTGGCTCGCTGCGTTTCAAGCCCTCTGATGACGCCTGTCCTCGGCTCTCCAGGAAGTGAGTGGCTGCCGTGGCTCGCTGCGTTTCAAGCCCTCTGACGACGCCTGTCCTCGGCTATCCAGGGAGTGAGTGGCTGCCGTGGCTCGCTGCGCTTCAAGCCAGCTGACGACGCCTGTCCTCGGCTCTCTAGTTCGTGAGTGGCTGCCGTGGCTCGCTGCATTTCAAGCCCGCTGACGACGCCTGTCCTCGGCTCTCCAGTTGGTCAGTGGCTGCCGTGGCTCGCTGCGTTTCAAGCCCGCTGACGACGCCTGTCCTCGGCTCTCCAGTTCGTGAGTGGCTGCCGTGGGTCGCTGCGTTTCAAGCCCGCTGACGACGCCTGTCCTCGGCTCTCCAGTTGGTGAGTGGCTGCCGTGGCTCGCTGCGTTTCAAGCACGCTGACGCCGCCTGTCCTCGGCTCTCCAGGAAGTGAGTGGCTGCCGTGGCTCGCTGCGTTCAAGCCCGCTGACGACGCCTGTCCTCGGCTCTCCAGTTCGTGAGTGGCAGCCGTGGCTCGCTGCGTTTCAAGCCCTCTGACGACGCCTGTCCTCGGCTCTCCAGCCTGTGAGTGGCTGGCGTGGCTCGCTGCGTTTCAAGCCCGCTGACGACGCCTGTCCTCGGCTCTCCAGGAAGTGAGTGGCTGCCGTGGTCGCTGCATTTCAAGCCAGCTGACGACGCCTGTCCTCGGCTCTCCAGACAGTGAGTGGCTGCCGTGGCTGGCTGCGTTTCAAGCCCTCTGACGCCGCCTGTCCTCGGCTCTCCAGGAAGTGAGTGGCTGCCGTGGCTCGCTGCGTTTCAAGCCCGCTGACAACCCCTGTCCTCGGCTCTCCAGTCTGTGAGTGGCTGCCGTGGCTCGCTGCGTTTCAAGCCCGCTGACGACGCTTGTCCTCGGCTCCCCAGTTCGTGAGTGGCTGCCGTGGCTCGCTGCGTTTCTAGCCCACTGACGATGCCTGTCCTCGGCTCTCCAGTCTGTGAGTGGCTGCCGTGGCTCGGTGCGTTTCAAGCCCGCTGACGACGCCTGTCCTCGGCTCTCCAGTTGGTGAGTGGTTGCCGTGGCTCGCTACGTTTCAAGCCCGCTGACGACGCCTGTCCTCGGCTCTCCAGTCTGTGAGTGGCTGCCGTGGCTCGCTGCGTTTCAAGTCCGCTGACGACGCCTGTCCTCGGCTCTCCAGTTCGTGAGTGGCTGCCGTGGCTCGCTGCGTTTCTAGCCCTCTGACGACGCCTGTCCTCGGCTCTCCAGTCTGTGAGTGGCTGCCGTGGCTCGCTGCGTTTCAAGCCCGCTGACGACGCCTGTCCTCGGCTCTCCAGGTAGTGAGTGACTGCCGTGGCTCGCTGAGTTTCAAGCCCACTGACGACGCCCGTCTTCGGCTCTCCAGTTGGTGAGTGGCTGCCGTGGCCCGCTGCGTTTCAAGCCCGCTGACGACGCCTGTCCTCGGCTCTCCAGTTCGTGAGTGGCTGCCGTGGCTCGCTGCGTTTCAAGGCCGCCGACGCCGCCTGTCCTCGGCTCTCCAGGGAGTGAGTGGCTGCCGTGGCTCGCTGCGTTTTAAGCCCGCTGACGACGCCTGTCCTGGGCTCTTCAGGATGTGAGTGGCTGCCGTGGCTGGCTGCGTTCAAGCCCGATGACGGCGCCTGTCCTCGGCTCTCCAGTTCGTGAGTGGCTGCCGTCGCTCGCTACGTTTCGAGCCCACTGACGACGCCTGTCCTCGGCTCTCCAGTCTGTGAGTGGCTGCCGTGGCTCGCTGCATTTCAAGCCCACTGACGACGCCTGTCCTCCGCTCTCCAGTCTGTGAGTGGCTTCCGTGACTCGCTGCGTTTCAAGCCCGCTGACGACGCCTGTCCTCCGCTCTCCAGAGAGTGAGCGGCGGCCGTGGCTCTCTGCGTTTCAAACCCGCTGACGACGCCTGTCGTCGGCTCTCCAGTTCGTGAGTGGCTGCCGTGGCTCGCTGCATTTCAAGCCCGCTGACGACGCCTGTCCTCGGCTCTCCAGTTGGTCAGTGGCTGCCGTGGCTCGCTGCGATTCAAGCCCGCTGACGCCCCCTGTCCTCGGCTCTCCAGTCTGTGAGTGGCTGCCGTGGCTCGCTGCATTTCAAGCCCCCTGACCACGCCTGTCCCCGACTCTCCAGTTGGTGAGTGGCTGCCGTGGCTCGCTGCGTTTCAAGCCCGCTGACGACGCTTGTCCTCCGCTCTCCAGGAAGTGAGTGGCTGCCGTGGCTCGCTGCGTTTCATGCCCGCTGATGACGCCTGTCCTCGGCTCTCCAGGAAGTGAGTGGCTGTCGTGGCTCGCTGCGTTTTAAGCCCGCTGACGACGCCTGTCCTCGGCTCTCCAGGAAGTGAGTGGCTGCTGTGGCTCGCTGCGTGTTGAGGCCGCTGACGACGCCTGTCCTCGGCTCTCCAGACAGTGAGTGGCTGCCGTGGCTCGCTGCGTTTCAAGCCCGCTGACGACGCCTGTCCTCCGCTCTCCAGTTGGTGAGTGGCTGCCGTGGCTCGCTGCGTTTCACGCCCGCTGACGGCGCCTGTCCTCGGCTCTCCAGAAAGTGAGTGGCTGCCGTGGCTCGTTGCGTTTCAAGCCCGCTGACGACGCCTGTCCTCGGCTCTCCAGAGAGTGAGTGGCTGCCGTGGCTCCAAGCCTGCTGATGACGCCTATCCTCGGCTCTCCAGGCTGTGAGTGGCTGCCGTGGCTAGCTGCGTTTCAAGCCCGCTGACGACGCCTGTCCTCGGCTCTCCAGAGAGTGAGTGGCTGCCGTGGCTCCAAGCCTGCTGATGACGCCTATCCTCGGCTTTTCAGAGTGTGAGTGGCTACCATGGCTAGCTGCGTTTCAAGCCCTCTGACGACGCCTGTCCTCGGCTCTCCAGGGAGTGAGTGGCTGCCGTGGCTCGCTGCGTTTCAAGCCCTCTGACGACGCCTGTCCTCGGCTCTCCAGAGAGTGAGTGGCTGCCGTGGCTCTCTGCGTTTCAGGCCCTCTGACGACGCCTGTCCTCGGCTCTCCAGTTCGTGAGTGGCTGCCGTGGCTCGCTGCGTTTTAAGCCCTCTGACGACCCCTGTCCTCCTCTCTCCAGGGAGTGAGTGGCTGCCGTGGCTCGGTGCGTTTCAAGCCCGCTGACGACGCCTGTCCTCGTCTCTCCAGGGAGTGAGTGGTTGCCGTGGCTCGCTGCGTGTCAAGCCCACTGACGACGCCTGTCCTCGGCTCTCCAGGGAGTGAGTGGCTGCCATGGCTCGCTGCGTTTCAAGCCCACTGACGACGCCTGCCCTCGGCTCTCCAGTTCGTGAGTGGCAGCCGTGGCTCGCTGCGTTTCAAGCCCACTGACGACGCCTGTCCTGGGCTCTCCAGTCTGTGAGTGGTTGCCGTGGCTCGCTGCGTTTCAAGCCCGCTGACGACGCCTGTCCTCGGCTCTCCAGGAAGTGAGTGGCTGCCGTGGCTCGCTGCGTTTCAAGCCCACTGACGACGCTTGTCCTTGGCTCTCCAGTCTGTGAGTGGCTGCCGTGGCTCGCTGCATTTCAAGCCCGCTGACGACGCCTGTCCTCGGCTCTCCAGTTGGTGAGTGGCTGCCGTGGCTCGCTGTGTTTAAGCCTGCTGACGACGCCTGTCCTTGGCTCTCCAGTTGGTGAGCGGCTGCCGTGGCTCGCTGGGTTTCAAGCCCGCTGACGACGCCCGTCTTCGGCTCTCCAGTTGGTGAGTGGCTGCCGTGGCTCGCTGCATTTCAAGCCCGCTGACGACGCCTGCCCTCGGCTCTCCAGTTCGTGAGTGGCTGCCGTGGCTCACTGCGTTTCAAGCCCGCTGACGATGCCTGTCCTCGGCTCTCCAGTCTGTGAGTGGCTGCCGTGGCTCGCTGCGTTTCATGCTCGCTGACGACGACGCCTTTCCTTGGCTCTCCAGGAAGTGAGTAGCTGCCACACCTCACTCTGATCGAAGCCTGCTCACGATGTCTCCCTCGGTTCTACAGCACGTATGTTGCCATTTACCTCACTCCGTTGTATGCCTGTTGATCACGCCTGTCTTTGACTATCCACCAATCCCGATCATCCCTGGCTAACGAGCATGTGGGTGCATTCTCTCCTTTACTCACTGCTAATTGGTGACTCCCTTTGGCTTTCTAGTTTGTAAATGCTCTTCATCTGTTCGCTCTACCAAAATCTTACTTCATTATTAAGTGATGCAGATTATGTCACTCCCCACCATTACAAATGTGTTATCTTCGTATCTCAGCCATTTGTCCCTGGCTTATGACATTTGTCTCTAGCTCACCGCCCCCAGTCTTGACCGTTATCATTTGGCCCTTGGTATTAATTCACTTTATTATTTTTACGGTGCATTCAACCTTGATCGAAGCTGTTATCATTATCTTGAAGCATGCCACTTCATTACGTCTCTCAAACTTGTCACCCGAATCAGCTTTAACCCATGCCGAGCTTGACTATCGGGAAGCAAATATCGACTCAAAGATTCGACGACACCTTACTGCATCGTCTTCTCAAGAGCACTCTGTCGAGCTATTTGCAAGCTTTATTATGGCTATTGATCTGGTTCGTATGTTCTTGCCTCTGTTAAGACAATATCTTGTCAACTTTTAATGCCGTCTCAGTCTTCATTCAAAAACACAACTGCACAGACAAGATCTAGTTTAAACTATTCTGAGAAACAGTACTCCCCTTCAATTTTATATTATTACTGGAGTTGAGGAACTCCACGAGAGTTAAGTAGATCCATTGTTGAATGGTTCCGGAATTATGTACTAGTTGAGCCATGTATGGTGTGTGGTTGAAGCCAGAGAAAGTGTTTACAGTGGTGTGTTGTTTGTATGGGACAGGGAACCAATATTCAACGACCCTTTCGGAGCGTGAATTAGATCAAGTGAGAATTAAAGCCGAGCCGAAGCTCTTTACTGTAAAATACGTATTATTATAACAGTACAGTACCAACTCAGTATTCTATGCCCGCCGCACGCCAGGCGCTGCTTTTCTCGTTTCCCAGAATTCGAGTGCTCTCTTTGCTGCATCCAACGTCGGTTGCATACCATCTCCGCAGCCCTCACAATCGCCCCGAACTTTTCCGACATTTTAGTCAAATACCTCGCTATGCGCCTTGCCTTAGCGGTCTTCTGGGCGAGCGTGGTAGGTCCACCCAGCGTCGACTCTCCAACGGGAGGGTAGATCGCGGACCAAAACTGGCGCAGGAACTCGTTCGTGGCCATCTGGCAAGTACGCATCTGCCCGAATACTTCTTCCGGGATGTCGGCCTTGCGTTTTTGAGCGTCCAGCCGCGTGGCGACGTTCTCCGTCATTGACGCGAGCGCGGCTTCTGCCGCCTTGCAGTCGGTCTTTAGTTGGGCGAGATGTCCCTGCCACCCGTCGAGGTCACGTCTCATTTGTTGCCAAGCAGCCCGCGAGTCCACAGCCTATCGTTTGCGTGGTTATAAACGTGAGCACGAGATATGAACCGACTCGGTCTTACGGGTCGTGGAGCTTGCTCAGCCGATGCAGCAGCGCCTGCACGCGACTCGAAGTAGCGCTGACGGTCCTGCATCTCCAATAAGACACCAGAGGACTACTCTGGATTGTGTAAATCGGCTAGATCAATCTGCGAGTAATGACCACACGACCGAGTGGAGCAGGTACAGTAGTGAACGAGAGTCAGCTAGCGTGTTCTTTGAGACCACGTACGTCACTACCATCGCCTGAATCTAGTCTGCGCCGCTTGCCGGTGCCGTCGGTAGAACTGTGGAAAATGCGTTCAAAACTTGCGCATGAAGTCGGAGCACGGTCAGACCCACATGGCGGACTCGAGCAGGCGTTCAGAGTGTTCGTTGAACTTGCGAATGAGCGGTAGAGCCCCACGCCGCTTCCCGGCCTGCATTGTCACATCCCTCTCGTTCCTGGTCTACTAGAGAGGAGCCGGCTTCAAACCTCTTCGCGATCTTCACGGGTTGCTTCGAGAGCTATGAACATCTCTACCTCGTCGTCCCGTGATTTCCTGGGCTCCAGCTCTGCGGGACACACGTTGATGGGAAGGGTTGTACCCGGAGAACGGGACCTTCACCCTTATCTGGCTATTCTAGATACTTGTCGAAGATTGCGTCGTCTTTAACGACATGCTGAGTTGCGGTGGAACGAATGGAGGCTCGAATCGCTCGATGCGAATGGAAAAGCTTTGATTGAAAATATCGTTTTCAACATTCGGCTTTGGACAGTTACCGTACAGAATATGAGACGGGGTACGGCGCAAGGACTTTGAGATGGATATTTTGCTCGCCACGTCTCGTCATAGGCCTTTGCAGCGACGAGGGTACTCATCAAAGACATCTTGCACGAGTTGCGGCGCGATCACAATCTTGTTTTCGTCACCTTCGACGGCCTGTGGTCTCGGGTCTACTAGCTGACCCGGTTCGGCCCTTCTTTTTGAGAGTCGGAAGTAGCCTGTGCCAGCAGGAGATGCTTATAAGACACAATCCTACGTCAGATATGGCGTGTCGTGGGTGGGCGCGTCACACACCTCACGTCCCTCCCAGAACTCCGTCTCGGTAACCTGACCGGACACGACCAATTCGCGATGAAGAGCCGCGAGGTCGGGCGTATTTAGATGTGGGAATCGTCGTTCACAGCACCACTTAGGGTTTGAAGGCCGAGAAGGAGCGGGGGCGGGAATAGCATTGTTGGGAGAAGAAGTGGGCGTTTGGGCGCCTGTTTGCGGGAGGCCGTACCGCGCCAGTCTTGCGCGCAGCGCGTTTGTTGCCGATTATAGTCGTGAGCTGAGCGCTGAGCCTTGAACACATCACGTCCCATCAGGGCAAGAGGGGGGGGGGAGTGAAGGCAAGGTTGTGGCCGTTGCTATCATTCTCGAGGCCTATTTTATAGCGTACTTGAGCTCCGCCTTCCTTCGAAGAAAAAGGTGCTGAAAACAAGGGCGGGGGTGTAAAACTGTAGTTCAAAAGGCTTAGAAGGAATTGACGTCAAACGCACAAGTAACTTCCGGGTGTGCCACGCGCACAGCGAGCGCCTTCTTTCCATCCTGGGTCCATTGAAGATGGGTGGTGGTAAGCTCTAAAAGCCCTGGGAGTTTCCCGTATGAGATTTGGCGGTGCAGACCGTCGACGTTCAGAAAGAACTCCCGGGGATGTCTCTCACACCGCATCTCTGCGGGACTCGAGTGTGGCACTATTGTGATTTCGCTGTCTCCATCGCCATCGCCCCTTTAAAAGGGAACCAGTAACGGTGATTCGGAGGTGTCGTGATTATACAGATGCAGTACAGACTGTTTTGCGCTCTTGAGTGATGTACGTCGCTTGCTGCCGGCGTCATGTGACAGTGGCACGTGAGCCTTGCTCTCAAAACGGATGAACGCCATTTAGGGCCCTCTCGCTCACGGTGCGACCTAAAACTGAATTCCTCCGCTCTTTGAGACTAGGCCACGAGTCTTGAAAAGTACAGTGATATTAAGGATACCGATAAAGCCCTATAACGGCGATAACGTCGAGAGGTATAAAGTCGGAATGAAAAAAAGAAAGCTGGCTAGCTATGAACGAAAATAAGATTCCTGGAATTTGTATGCGTGGATCTGGATCTCGGTAGTATCAAATGCTACGAGGAAAATGAACGATGATATCGAAACAGAACGAACAGAACGAACAAGGGACACAAAACGGGACTCGAACAACTGCAATCAAGTGGACAAGTCAGCTAAAGTAAAGAAAGATAAGCGAACCGAGCGACGACCAGGAGTGTGCGCGGCGATTTCGTGATTTCGATGCTCGAGGAGCGGCGGAGGGAACGGCCCCGAGGCCATGCTGCGGAACATACTGCGCGTCGATCTCGCCGCAATTCAGGTGTAAGGGCAGGTTATGCACAAACGCCTGCTCGTACCTGCCGCGTCCAATCAAATCAGTGATCACTGCATCCGGCCCCGCGCGTAAAACAGAGCCAACTCACTAAGCATTGTTGAACACGATGGTCATCGAGTCGGACCCGCACCGCAGCAGGTTCGGCGCCATCACAAGCGCGAGGTTCGCGCTCGTCATCTTCGTAGCGGCGAGCACACGCTCGTCGAGGAACAGCTGCAGGAAGCTGATCACGAACAACACCACACGCCGGTTGGCCGTCGGCACCGCTCAACCGCCGCACAGCACGCCTCGGCGTCGCCTGCGAACGCGATGCAGTCGTTATACATCTCCGATGGCACCAGCGGGTCGACCAGCTCGCGCAGCCAGAGCTTGAATAACGACGCAGGTACGAGCGGGTCGTCGACGCCTTCCAGCTTGTACGAGCCGCGGTCCAGCCGCATCTTGAGTGCAGCGACCGCGTCAGAGTCACCTGCTACGCGAAAGATACTCTCTGACCTCCCCGCCGAATGCGAGGAGGCCGTCGGCGAGGAACGGGAGTACGATTAGCACCCTCTGCGTCGGGTATGTGCGTTCCTGTAGACAGAACACGGTATCGAGTGGCTTGCCGAACGTCGATGGGTTGAACGCTGCGTCCTGTGATGACCTCGGAGCGGTGCAAACGAGTGGGGATCGGCGGAGTGCTCGCTTCGGAGCCAGGGATGGGTGGCGGCGCAGGCGCCAGTCGCGATGGTGTTGAAAATGGGGGTCGGTGGTAAATAGCTTGTTGATTTACTATTATATTTGTAAAATTAAATGAAGGTTGCGACGCATAGGCGGGGCGTTCGGGCTTTTCTTCATAGGGGCAATCGGGCCACTCGCAGAGGACTGCAGACGGCCAGGGGCTTGAACTGCGCCACGGACCTCTTTTTTATATGAACACGGATGGTGAACCACGGGGCGCGGCCGCTGCCCGACTGCACGGGGAGGCGGGCTCTGATCCGTTATCAAAGAGAACGACTTGGAGAGACAACGAACCAGCGCAGTGTTCTATTCGGCCGGTTGGGTTGAAGGTTGTATGACAAACTGACAGCGAGAGTGCACATACCTGAAGGACTGTCAACGGTATAACAAACCATCTGATTTCTCCCACACGGTTTCGCCAGACTTCGTGTGGGGATTGTATGGAATACCGCCACGCGATTCGTCGCTAATCTCCCACAACTGGCCATTCACTGTGCGGTAATCTAGGACGGTGTTCACTCCATGAGGCAGGATATCGAATAAGGCATCGATGAAGGTACGTACACGAAATTTCCGACAGGAGGGCCCCATGAAACCTGTCCCGTCGCAGGGCACGCAAAGAAGGACACCTGGCTCTGCAGGACATACACCAATCAGTGCCGCGAATAGAAAAGGTAAAATAAGGGTAGATGCAGATGCGGATGAAGTAGAAGGACGAGAGAGAGGACGGCCATTTGTTTGCACTTCCGGGATGGAGCGGGTAGTACAGCGCGATTCGAATACGAGTTCAAGCAAAACATCATTATTTTCGCGCTCAGCTCAGAGCTGAGCATTTAGAATAGTATTTTATAATACTATAAGACCCTTATAATTGATTTCGAATTAGGGTCGGAATTTCGTGACACGTTTCGGTCTTGCTCAACATTTGCTCCCTGTACCACAGGATGTCGCGCTGCTTCATGGCATCATAAAGGCATTTCCGTCGCAGCCCCCAGCATCGGGCCTCGACCACCTCGTCATCGTACCTGGCCATTGCATTTGGACAGGAGCGCACCCCGAAGACGAGGATTCGTGGGTCCTCGCATCGTATCAGAGAGGATGCGGACATCCGTCCATATTCCGCGCGCACATCTCTCGTAGGTGAGTGCCGTCCGAGCTTTAAGTCCCACTTTCCGTCTTTAATCCCAACCCAGATTCCAAATGGCCTCGGACGACCCTGAAGCACTCCTCGTCTTCAGCGGGTACGGCTCGCCACGTCGCCAGCGGGCAATCAAAAAGCTGTCTGTAACTTTTGGATACAGAGGTTACACATCCTCCCCTGAGCGCGACGTCCGAGGGCGAAGCGTACCTGCGCTTCGCACGCGCCATGGGCCTTCTCCCGCTCGCGGACAGGTTCACGCAAGCAGCGACAGAAGACGCCTCGCTCGGACTCGTTCCAAAACGTGTTGTTTTCCGTCGCCCGCTTCCGCGAGCTCACGGCCGCCTATCCAGCGCGCTTCGAGCAACTCCACCTCTCAACAACACGCAAAAGACAAACCAAGCCAGGCCCTATACCTCAAATGAAGTACGCATCCAATTATTTTCGCTCAGGACGTCGGTCTGGCTCAGAACTAGAAAGGACCCAGGTGCCCGCCTGCTTCACCTCAGGGCCAACGACGCAGGGGAAGAGCGTACCCTCTTACTCGCCAACCTAGCCCCTGATCCGTCCCACCCATTCTCCCCCACGGGACCCGCGTCACGAAGACGCGACGGTGTTGTCCGAACCCAGACTCTACTCGGCTGATCGAGGAGGACGTGCGCGGGCACGAGGCGGAGGGGCAAGCGGTCCTGGGTGGTTCCTGTTCGCGCTCAACGAGATCAGTACGTGTCTTCCGTCCCTTCCTCACATGCCCGGCTAAAGCACCTCCTCCGCACCACAACCCCAACGTAACTAGTACGGTCCCGGTCCGGTATCAGCGCACAAATCACCTTCGGCACCGGCGCGCTCTTCTGCCTTCTCATGGTGTACGAGCAGCGCGGGGGCGCAGACGCTCACATTATATCAACTGAAATGCGTATTGACTGTCACTGTTCGAATCGAGCTTCCGCAAGATGGTGGTCGACTCGATTAGGTTGGCTGAAATCAGCTTATGGTGCAGTAGAATAATGTCTCACAATGTAATCTACTTATCTTCCACCGGAAACACTGGTGTTGAGATTTTGTCGTAAATTCGATTATACTGTACTCGGCCAATAGTGCAGCTCTTCTCAAGAGGAGCGAAGCGCGCGATCGGGAAGAGTTTAGACAAGTTGACGAGTTGCTTAGTACGTGTCGTGTTATATACACGGTGGGAGTAACGTGATGAATATGAGCATTACGACGGAACTATAGACAGCTATAATGCGTGGATATCGGGTAGCGATCGTGCAGGATCAACAAAAACGAGAGTGTGGCCGTTTGGATGGAGACCCGAGCCCTTTTCACCATAGAAAAAGGTCAAGTCGTAATGAGTGTGACGATCGAATGAGAGATATGTGCGCAAAGAAAACATCCAAAAAAAGAAAAGAAAAATGAGTATGCATGAGTTCAGTTCACGCGTACCCTACCCACCCCCCCCGCTCAAATTCCCACCGAGCGCCCGCAGGAAACACAGATCCCAGAGGAGGGCGTGTCCACAGCGCGAGACGCGATGGGCCTTCTTCTGCCTTGGCAGCCTCGGTCGGCAGAGAAGTCTGCAGGCGGAGCGTACGAAGCGCCTGCACGTTCGGCAATAGCGATCCAACTTGCTTGTACAGCGCTTGAAGCGAGACCTAGTACTGATCAGTCAGAGAAACAGCCGAGGGAGGGGAGCCGACGCGTACCTCATCTGAAGTGCCGTCGAGACTCAGCTCGAGTACTGTACCTCCAGTCCCGCACCCGTATTTCCCAGCGCGCCCAATAACCGCCCACGCGTACGCACGTCCACGTCAGGCGCGAGTACGAGTCCGAGCTCTTTTAGCGCTCCGCCGAGCGCGCCAAACAGGGCCGCGGGGCGCAGGCCGTCGTACAGCGTGCTCGCAATGTGTAGCGTCACGCGGCGAAGCGGACGGCCAGGAGCAAGCGCGGCCGCGAGGCCAGGACTACTATCGAGCACGGCAAGGCACGGCACGGCGGCTGACGGGACGTCCTGCGCTGCGGGGGGCACGCCGACGAAGTGGGGTAGAGCTAGGTGGGTGAGACGCGCACGCGCGGGCGCGGCGAGAAAACCGTCAAAAGAACGCGTAGGGCAGCGTGTCTGCGAGTAGCGTCAGGTGCGTGAGCGCGCCGGGCGTTGCGGCGAGCAGCTCCGCGTCGAAGGCTGGTAGCGTCAGCGCCGAGAGCGCACGCATCGAGCGGAGTGCCAACGCCAGCGCGAGTACGAAGGACGGGCCGTGCGCAGGCGGGTAGGCGCGCAGCGTCAGCGTCGTCACGAGTGCCGCGAGATGTGGCGCGCCTGCTAGTCGCACGACGCAGGCGTCCGCGTTGTCTGCAGACAGCTCGAGCGTGCGGTAGAGCGCGAGCTGCGCGGCGGCGCTGAAGCGCTTCGAGACGCGGGCAAGGACGGGCAGCCGCGAGCGCGGGACGTGCGCCAAGACGAATGAGAGCGGGATCGGAGGGCTCTGGCGCGCCTGCTGTCGGGCGAGCCGTGGCGTGCGTGGCTCGAATACCTGTGGGGAAGTTACTATGATGCGCTGGGGCGGCGGCGGCGGTGGAGGTGCGTGTGTGGACTCGGTCGGGGAGTGCAGGAATGCGGGTGAGCTGAGTGTGCGGGCGCGGGTGGGGTGCGCCTGGAAGGAGGACCGTGCGCTGGGTGGGACGATGTATGTTGGTACGCTTGGGAATATCCCGGACATGCGCGGGAAGGTAGGTGAGACAGGCGAATCGGTGCAGGCTACGTCCAGCTCGGAGATAATGCGAGCGGCTAGGAGAGCGGTGCCATGGGACATTGGAGATGTGGGAAATAGCCTTGGAGGAGGGGCGTCCTCGACCCCTGCGAAAATGTAACTTGGAAGTAAATCGCCGGCGCAGGGATATCGAGATCGAGGATTGAGATCTATTGAAAGGTTGACGAGATCGTAGATGGTGAATGCATGAGACTGGGCGTGTCTTTGATGTCGCGATTTTGAGACTGCTTGAACCTACGCATTAAGGACGGCATGATGCAAGGAGGAGGAAGAGGGAGTCGTAGGGGAACAGACAGGCCAGAAGCAAGACCGCCCAAGTTGCGTTTTGAAGCGGTGTGCTGGTGATTTGCAATAGATGTGGCCATGCCAGTGGTTGCAGAGCGTCGCGTGTCATGCATTCTCGTCGATCTTGGTTCTTCGATTCTGATTCCGTCCGCGTCTTGACGATCATCGGGTCCCGCCTTTGACGAAGACATTCCCGGTTTCGGCGAAGTGAAATGTTGAGTTTGCGCTCTCTTCACATGGCACGGGCTGTCCTGGACCATAACTTTGAAAAGCGATGGTCAATGCAGCACTGGTGTGGATCTGTGCAGAAGTAATTAGCATTCGACAGTGAGGGAAAAGACGGCTAATGAGACGAACATGTCGAGGTTCCAACGAATAAGCATGCTGTCCTTGAATTTGTTCGACTCATGCGTGACAGCATCGTCCTTGAAACGAGCTCGAGGTCGGACGTGGGGCGTCTCTTGATGATATCTCTGCGCAAATAGATCAGTTCTGCTTAGAGACAATGGTAGGTCCTATATACCTTGCAAATGAATATCTCTGTTCGTGAATCGGTCAGCCTATGCTTGTTCGACTAACTGAGGTTGATCGAGTTGCAAATCGTGAATTCGATTCCATCCCAAGATATAGTATTTCAAGCTCGGGCGTTGTGTGAAGAACTCTGATGAAGCAAAGATGTACGAGCGACGGAAAGAGGTACAGTAGAGCTGAAGGGAGCTGAAGGCGCAGGAAGGTCGTGACAGCATTGAACTTGTCTCTTGTCTTCGACTCTCCGATGACACGTAGTCGACCACGCCGTTTGGCTCGACTTGTAGTCTCTCAAATATCCCTGGATTCCCCGGGGCTGACGCCGTAACCTTTTTCATCACTCTCATTTATCATGGCAGACAGTCAGCTCGACAACGTCACCCTCAATCATCCTTGTGGCTTCTCAACAGAGGCAAAAAGCTTACCCTTCAAATGAACTATGCGCTCAATTATGTTCGCTCAGGACATTGGTCTGGCTCAGAACTCAAAAAGGATCCAGGTGCTCGCCTGCCCGATCTTAAAGTCAGCATCATCCCTTCCATCTTACCCGCCAACGACCTGGCCATTGATCCGTTCCATCCAGTCTCTGCTGCGTCACCCGCATCGTGTGACGATGGTGTCCTAGCCCAGACTCGCCGTTCACGTCTCTTTCGTCGCCATGGTGACGTCCCATCCACTGCATCGGAGCAGGCTTCGGAAAGACGAAGGAGCAGCCGTAGCAGCTCTACATCCACGGGCTCGCCACCATATTTCTCGTGCTTGATGCGCACGACCCGGCTGGGTGCCGCAACCGACCGGTCGAGCAGGGCGTGCGACAAGCGGTCCTGGGGGGTTCATGTTCGCGCTCAACAAGATCGGTTCGTGCCTTCCGTCTCCATACTCCCTTCCCGGATAGACCTGGTACTATGCGTCCAGTGCTTACTCTCCGCACCCCGCTCGGTCTGCCTGCTCGACGACATCGCCGTCATCGTGTCATGGCCGTAAGTAGCTTTTCACCAGACACTCGAACATCATCTCCGCGTTACAGCCCGCGCATGCGCACGCGGAGCAGACGAAGCAGACGAGTATCTCACGGCCTACAGACAGTCCAAGCACCGCACACTCATGCTAATCTACAAGCGCATGAACGATGCCCCGGCTACGCTCCTACCCACGACGCTCATTAGAGTTCCACACGCGAACAGGATTGACGTCGAGACGCTACGTGCGTCATTTGGCGTGCGTGCAATTGCCTACCTTCTCCCACCCCTTTCTTCTGACTGGAAGTGTTGAGGACAGCTCCACGGAGACCGCACAGGCTGATACGTGCCTCCCCGTATTTGATCTGAAAAGGGTCGCCAGACCGAAGGGCGCGTTCGAGCGGCCGGCATAGCTGGCGATGCGCTCCCAGCTGCAGCGCCTGCCAGTGCATCTGCGTCTACTCTTGCGACCGCCCCAACTTATTCACCTGTTCTGCCCGGGCGGTCTAACTTAGTAGCAGCATGGGCCGCGGCGTGAGTAGGCTAACGGGAATTGGTGTAGACGTTCTCTGTGGTTTCGAACTCGAACACATCTCCCCCCTCTCCTGATCCAACGGCGGCGCACGGCGACGCGTCATCCAAGCGCTAGCGCGAGGAGAGGGAGTGCCCACGTGGGGAGCTCGACAATGTCGCCGCGTTGCCCGCCAATGACGAGATCGTCGGACGATGATATCGCGCCTGCGCGGGGCGCAAAGCGGCGGCGGGCCTGACCCATGCCACAGCGGTATTTCAGAAGGGCTGGTTTGGGGGCTTTACTATTACAAGTACTATCAAGTAGTTGTGATAACATGAATATAGAGAGTCGATGGGTCCTCGATTCGTCCTCGGTACACCCTCGGTAAAGACCGAAGCAGCCCTCTGCGGCTTCTCACGACGGCATCCTGGCACCGCCAATTCGCGTCTCTTGTCCTCGTCTCGTCACCCTATGACATACGGTAGTCGACTGAGTTATGCCGTTTGGCCCGACCTATGGCTCTCAAATATCCCTTCGGCCAACGCTCCGACCTTTCTCACATTCATCTCAGTTACCCTGGTTCGTCATGGAAAGGAACAGTCAGCTCGACAGTATGTAACGCCCAAAATCAGCCAAGCCTACCCCTCAAGTGAAGTATACACCCGATTTTTGTCGCGCGAGACAATACGGCTAACCTTGTGCTGGCGCAGAACCCCCAAAATGATACAGGCGCGGCTTACCTGCCTCATCACAAAGTTCGCAACGCCGATGCTCCGTACGTCTGCCGTCCATCCCCGTCCGTCTTACTCGCCGACCTGGCTACCGACCCGACCCGCCTAGTCTTCGCCGCACGACCCACGGCACGAAGACGCGATGACGATGTCTGAGCCGATGCTTTCGTTGCTCGCGTGGCCGACAGCGTCCGCCACCATGCACGCACGACGTCCCGTCCGCTGTGACCTGATCTGACTCCAACTTACTTCGTAATTGGTGCAGCGCTACGAGCCGGGGAATTCCCGACATCTCCGCCCAGGCTCTGAGATTCCCGGTCATCTTCAAGGGCGAGCGGAGAGTCGCGTTCGGCACAAGTGGCTCGGCGCCTGTGCGTGTCACTCTCCTCTCTCCTATCTGGTTCGTACATCCGGCTGACCACCAATGTACAGATCGTGGCAGGCATCGTCTCACTGCTTAATGATTACCTCATCTCGCAAGGCAAGGCCCCCCTCGGCTTCCTTAACCCCTGGCTGTACGGTACCGGCATGAGTGGCCTCACTGACATCACATCCGGCTCGAACCCGGGCTGCAACACCAATGGATTCTCCGCCATTGAGGGATGGGGTCCTGTCAGTCCCACTAACCTTCACTTTCGACGATGGCTGACTGTCGGCCCTGTAGGTCACAGGTGTTGGGACGCCTGACTTCCAGCGACTGCTGCCCGTACTTCCTGACTACGCAGAACCTGGCGGTGCGGGGTAACTGAAAAAGATAGCGCCAGACATGCGCAATCGCGTGTAAGTATCCTGGGAATATTTATCGGCCGATCTATGGCTTCAGGAATGGCGCGCGTGGCGCGCGAACTAGGAATAATCCACAACGAATAAGCTGCAGTGGGTGACGATAGTAATGATTGGCACTAAGACCAAGACGGCATGAACACTTTCGTCCGCAATCACATAGATTTTATAGCCCGTTTAGAACAAACTGTATGAGTTGTACTACATCGATTGCGTCGAGGTCAAGAAACTTCGTTTGGAGCTTCACCACTAGCTATCCGTGACCGCGTTTCGCCGCGGCATCCGTGTCCGAGTAACCGCACTTCCTTTGAAGGAACATGAAGGCTGGGCAATATACGTGGTCTTCAACCTCTCATAAAAATTATTCAAGATGTGCAGTCTCTCCCATATTTACAGGATCACCAAGTCTGCCAGGCAACCAGGAACTACGTATCCGGAAAATCCCCATTTTCTCACCGCGGATGATGTCATCGTCAACGCCATCAGAACTTCCTCCATCACAGAACAACGCTCTCCGCCTGTCACCTACACCACTCTTCATTCCTCGGCTATGTGTCGAGTTCTCGATACGCTGCTGTACCCTGTCTCCTAAAGCCGGCGACGACGATGACGACACCTTCGTGAAAGCTTGCAAGAGGTTTGTACGTTCTCTCGCCCGCTCTTGCTGATAGTGAGTTCGAGGAACCAAGCGAGAATTTCGGAGACGCGGTCTCCGCTCGGGGCACCAGCTTCCTTACCCCTTAGGGTGTGATCGTCGCCTGTCGATATGCTTTTGCATCGTGATCGAATGGCAGGTTGTCCCATGTGCGCTCCGGATTCGAGCATCAGAAAACTTTCATGAATGACGGCCCCTTGGGCCCTCGGGGCCTGATGCGCTTCAGGGTGAACTGATGTCAGAATAGGAATCTGACATATGAAGCTATATGAACTTACGAGGTCAATAGGGGGCAGGCGCTAGCTGGACCATACACCACCCCGAGGCACGGCCTTGTTGAGCTCGATGAGTGCTCGATGTCCCAGAGTGGGCTTTCCTTCTCCTTTCCCCTGCGCTTGGATGACGCATAGCCACACACTGGCGCAGGATCAGGAAAGAGGGAGTTGAGATCGAGTTGAAAGCCCCCGAAAATGTCTACACCAATGGCGATTCGTCGCCCCTGCTGTTAAAACAACGGAGAACCTGAGGCTGGTTGGGGTACCTAGCCCGCCTTGCCCGTGCCAGTGCAGAAGAGCTGCTCGAACGCATTTTTCAGCCTGGCGACCTTTTTCCATGAGCCGCACGGCGTCAGCTCGTGTGATCTTCCTGAAGCTCTGTCCGCGACACGTCCTGTCAGAAAAACGGGACGGGAGAAAGTGGGCAGGTGGACACACGACAAAGTGTCTCGAAAATCCGTCCTGTTCAGACTCGGGATACTGTGCGTAGGACTGCACCCGGGGTCTTGAACATGCACTTGCAGATCAGCGTGGGGGGCGGGGGTGGTTGGACTGCTTGTATGCCGCGAGGTATTGGGCTGCTAGGCTCGTCTGCTTTGCATTCGAATGCGTAAGTTTGCGAGGGCTGTAGTGGTTCCATCGTTTGGTTGGAGGTTGGGCCAGGACAATGGTGATGCCGTTGAGCAGGCGGACTCCCGTCACTCTGACCGGGATCTTGGCCCTCCAACTGGGGCCAGAGAATGAGCGGGATGCGTAAGAGTATGGCAGGTACAACGCACCTGACCGTGCGAATCAGTCGAACGACTGGATAAGGAAAGTGAACCGTGTGAACCATCGATCGAGGACGGGATCGAATCGATCAACAACTCTTTCTCCGTCACCCCAATGCACCCGCAACAGCCCCCTCGTCGAATTCCAAAGTTCGAGTTCCGAGTCCTGATTATAGGACGTGCAAACGCTGGCAAGACGTCTATCTTACAGCGAGTATGTGATACCACGGACAGCCCCATCATTTACCGGGACCCTTCTTGGAGAAATGAGGAGGTACGTGGTCCGACTTTTTATCTCAGGTCTCATCTCACTGCCAACCAGATTATACTTGACCCATCCGCCGACGTTAGTAACAATAGTACTTCTCTTCGGTCGCCTCTAAACGTGGAACCAGCGAGGCGAGCACACGATCGAGGACGAGCTTGTTTTTTCCAATCATACGGGATACATATTCCACGACTCTCGTGGAATCGAGTCGGGTAGCACAGACGAACTCGGGATTTTGCAAAATTTTATTCAAAGCAAGTGCGGGGAAAGGCGACTGGGAGACAGGTTACATGCGATTTGGTTTGAAACTCTCTCGATTGTCCACGATTACGACAACTGACGGTCATATGTTGAGGTACTGTGTCCCAATGGACAACCAACGACCAGAGCTCGATCTGAGATTTTTCAAGGGCATCTGCCCCGACCAGAATGGTGCGTCGGTCGTTACAGACATTCGTGGTTGTATTAAGCAGAATAACAAGTCCCTGTCATCGCCGTGTTTACAAAATATGATCAATTCCGTAAAAACATGCGAATCAATGTGGAGGATTTCGGAAGCCAAGATGACGACGTATCTCAAGTGACGGAGGAACATTTTCAAGAGTACTACTTGCGTCCCCTTGGTGACGGTGTTAGATTCGTGCGACTAGAAAGTGGGTTCAGAGACAAATAGCAGAGTTACGTGCTAATGCTCTTCGGCAGAAATGCACATGCAAGATATGCGCTGCGATGAGCTTATTGAGACGACGGCTGCAGCTTTGAATGAAGAGACCACCGCACTGATGCTTTTGGCCGTCCAGAGGGGTAATTTAGAATTAAGTGTAAAAACAGCTTTGGAACGGTGAGTGCGCCAACTGAAGGGGCGAAGTGAACGAACACAATGGGCATTGCAGTGTCAATTCCCATACTGGCAACGGCTCGGAGGTCAAAAATATAGTTCGGGAATGTCTTATTCCGTTTCCATACATCTGGGTAAGTGTTGATACTGTCATAGTTTGTAGTACATGGCTCATACGCTTGATGCCACCCAACTCCTAGTGGGTGAGTACCAATTCTTACTCACGGTTTTCAAATCGACTGACCTGACCGCGCTGCTGGTCTGTTCTCTAGTTTGTGAGCGGCTACTGTGCCTTGCTGCGTTTCAAGCCCGCTGACGACGCCTGTCCTCGGCTCTCCAGCCTGTGAGTGGCTGCCGTGGCTCGCTGCGTTTCAAGCCCGCTGACGACGCCTGTCCTCGGCTCTCCAGCCTGTGAGTGGCTGCTGTGGCTCGCTGCGTTTCAAGCCCGCTGACGACGCCTGTCCTCGGCTCTCCAGAGAGTGAGTGGCTGCCGTGGCTCGCCGCGTTTCAAGCCCGCTGATGACGCCTGTCCTCGGCTTTCCAGTCTGTGAGTGGCTGCCGTGGCTCGCTGGGTTTCAAGCCCGCTGACGACGCCTGTACTCGGCTCTCCAGGAAGTGAGTGGCTGCCGTGGCACGCTGCGTTTCAAGCCCCCTGACGACGCCTGTCCTCGGCTCTCCAGAGAGTGAGTGGCTGCCGTGGCTTGCTGCGTTTCAAGCCCGCTGACGACGCCTGTCCTCGGCTCTCCAGTCTGTGAGTGGCTGCCGTGGCTGGCTGCGTTTCAAGCCCGCTGACGACGCCTGTCCTCGGCTTTCCAGTTTGTGAGTGGCTGCCGTGGCTCGCTGCGTTTCAAGCCCGCTGACGACTCCTGTCCTTGGCTCTCCAGGACGTGAGTGGCTGCCGTGGCTCGCTGCGTTTCAAACCCGCTGACGACGCCTGTCCTCGGCTCTCCAGAGAGTGAGTGGCTGTCCGTGGCACGCTGCGTTTCAAGCCCGCTGATGACGCCTGTCCTCGGCTCTCCAGAGAGTGAGTGGCTGCCGTGGCTCGCTGCGTTTCAAGCCCGCTGACGACGCCTGTCCTCGGCTCTCCAGGACGTGAGTAGCTGCCGTGGCTCGCTGCATTTCAAGACCGCTGACGACGCCTGTCCTCGGCTCTCCAGTTGGTGAGTGGCTACCGTGGCTGGCTGCGTTTCAAGCCCGCTGACGACGCCTGTCCTTGGCTCTCCAGTTGGTGAGTGGCTGCCGTGGGTGGCTGCGTTTCAAGCCCGCTGACGACGCCTGTCCTCGGCTCTCCAGGAAGTGAGTGGCTGTCGTGGCTGGCTGCGTTTCAAGCCCGCTGACGACGCCTGTCCTCGGCTCTCCAGGAAGTGAGTGGCTGCCGTGGGTGGCTGCGTTTCAAGCCCGCTGATGACGCCTGTCCTCGGCTCTCCAGGAAGTGAGTGGCTGTCGTGGCTCGCTGCGTTTCAGGCCCGCTGACGACGCCTGTCCTCGGCTCTCCAGTTGGTGAGTGCCTACCGTGGCTGGCTGCGTTTCAAGCCCGCTGACGACGCCTGTCCTTGGCTCTCCAGTTGGTGAGTGGCTGCCGTGGCTCGCTGCGTTTCAAGCCCGCTGACGACGCCTGTCCTCGGCTCTCCAGGAAGTGAGTGGCTGTCGTGGCTGGCTGCGTTTCAAGCCTGCTGATGACGCCTGTCCTCGGCTCTCCAGTTGGTGAGTGGCTGCCGTGGCTCGCTGCGTTTCGAGCCCGCTGACGACGCCTGTCCTCGGCTCTCCAGTCTGTGAGTGGCTGCCGTGGGTGGCTGCGTTTCAAGCCCGCTGATGACGCCTGTCCTCGGCTTTCCAGCCTGTGAGTGGCTGCCGTGGCTCGCTGCGTTTCAAGCCCGCTGACGACGCCTGTCCTCGGCTCTCCAGTCTGTGAGTGACTGCCGTGGCTCGCTGCGGTTCAAGCTCGCTGATGACGCCTGTCCTCGGCTCTCCAGGACGTGAGTGGCTGCCGTGGCTCGCTGCATTTCAAGCCCGCTGACGACGCCTGTCCTCGGCTCTCCAGAGAGTGAGTGGCTGCCGTGGCTTGCTGCGTTTCAAGCCCGCTGACGACGCCTGTCCTCGGCTCTCCAGTTGGTGAGTGGCTGCCGTGGCTTGCTGCGTTCCAAGCCCGCTGACGACGCCTGTCCTCGGCTCTCCAGTTGGTGAGTGGCTGCCGTGGCTGGCTGCATTTCAAGCCCGCTGACGACGCCTGTCCTCGGCTCTCCAGGACGTGAGTGGCTGCCGTGGCTCGCTGCATTTCAAGACCGCTGACGACGCCTGTCCTCGGCTCTCCAGTCTGTGAGTGGCTGTCGTGGCTCGCTGCGTTTCAAGCCCGCTGACGACGTCTGTCCTCGGCTCTCCAGAGAGTGAGTGGCTGCCGTGGCTCGCTGCGTTTCAAGCCCGCTGATGACGCCTGTCCTCGGCTCTCCAGGAAGTGAGTGGCTGCCGTGGCTCGCCGCGTTTCAAGCCCGCTGACGACGCCTGTCCTCGGCTCTCCAGAAAGTGAGTGGCTGCCGTGGCTTGCTGCGTTTCAAGCCCGCTGACGACGCCTGTCCTCGGCTCTCCAGGAAGTGAGTGGCTGCCGTGGCTGGCTGGGTTTTCAGCCCGCTAACAACGCCTGTCCTCGGCTCTCCAGTTGGTGAGTGGCTGCCGTGGCTGGCTGCGTTTCAAGCCCGCTGACGACGCCTGTCCTCGGCTCTCCAGTCTGTGAGTGGCTGCCGTGGCTGGCTGCGTTTCAAGCCCGCTGATGACGCCTGTCCTCGGCTCTCCAGAAAGTGAGTGGCTGCCGTGGCTCGCTGCGTTTCAAGCCCGCTGACGACGCCTGTCCTCGGCTCTCCAGGAAGTGAGTGGCTGCCGTGGCTCGCTGCGTTTCAAGCCCGCTGACGACGCCTGTCCTCGGCTCTCCAGGAAGTGAGTGGCTCACTGCGTTTCGAGCCCGCTGACGACGCCTGTCCTCGGCTCTCCAGGAAGTGAGTGGCTACCGTGGCTCGCTGCGTTTCAAGCCCGCTGACGACGCCTGTCCTCGGCTCTCCAGGAAGTGAGTGTCTGCCGTGGCTTTCTGCGTTTCAAACCCGCTGACGACGCCTGTCCTCGGCTCTCCAGAGAGTGAGTGGCTGCCGTGGCTGGCTGCGTTTCAAACCCGCTAACGACGCCTGTCCTCGGCTCTCCAGTTGGTGAGTGGCTGCCGTGACTGGCTGCGTTTCAAGCCCGCTGACGACGCCTGTCCTCGGCTCTCCAGAGGGTGAGTGGCTGCCGTGGCTCGCTGCGTTTCAAGCCCGCTGACGACGCTTGTCCTCGGCTCTCCAGTCTGTGAGTGGCTGCCGTGGCCCGCTGCGTTTCAAGACCGCTGACGACGCCTGTCCTCGGCTCTCCAGTTGGTGAGTGGCTGTCGTGGCTGGCTGCGTTTCAAGCCCGCTGACGACGCCTGTCCTCGGCTCTCCAGGAAGTGAGTGGCTGCCGTGGCTTGCTGCGTTTCGAGCCCGCTGACGACGCCTGTCCTCGGCTCAACAGAGAGTGAGTGGCTGCCGTGGCTGGCTGCGTTTCAAGCCCGCTGACGACGCCTGTCCTCGGCTCTCCAGTTGGTGAGTGGCTGCCGTGGGTGGCTGCGTTTCAAGCCCGCTGACGACGCCTGTCCTCGGCTCTCCAGTCTGTAAGTGGCTGCCGTGGCTGGCTGCGTTTCCAAGCCCGCTGACGACGCCTGTCCTCGGCTCTCCAGGAAGTGAGTGGCTGCCGTGGCTCGCTGCGTTTCAAGCCCCCTGACGACGCCTGTCCTCGGCTCTCCAGTCTGTGAGTGGCTGCCGTGGCTCGCTGCCTGCTGACGACGACGCCTTTCCTTGGCTCTCCAGGAAGTGAATAGCTGCCACACCCTACTCTGATCGAAGCCTGCTAACGATATCTCCCTCGGTTCTACAGGATGTAAGTTGCCATTTACCTCACTGTGTTTTATGCCTATTGATCACGCCTGTCTTTGACTCTCCACCGATCATGATCATCCCTTGCTAACGAGAATGTGGGTGCATTCTCTCATCTACGGCCTGCTGATTGGTGACTTCCTTTGGCTTTCTAGTTTGTACATGCTCTTCATATGTTCGCTCCACCAAAATCTTACTTCATTATTAAGTGATGCAGATTATGTCACTACCCACCATTACAAATGTGTTATCTTTGTATTACAGCCATCTGTCCCTGGCTTATGACATTTGTCTCTCCAGCTCCAGCTCACCGCCTCCAGTCTTGACCGCTATCATTTGGCCATTGGTATAAATTCACTTTTTGTTCCTACGGTGCATTTAACCTTGATCGAAGCTGTTATTATCATCTTGAAGCATGCAACTTCATTACGTCTATCAAACTTGCTATCCGAATCAGCTTTGACCCATGCCGAGCTTGACTATCGGGAAGCAAATATCGACTCAAAGATTCGACGACACCTTACTGCATCGTCTTCTCAAGAGCACTCTGTCGAGCTATTTGCAAGCTTTATTATGGCTATTGATGTGGTCCGTATGTTCTTGCCTCTGTTAAGATAATATCTTTTAATGCCGTCTCAGTCTTCAGTCAAAAACACATCTGCACAGACTTAAACTATTCTGAGAAACAGTACTCCCCTTCAATTTTATATTCTTACTGGAGTTGAGGAACTCCACGAGAGTTAAGTGGATCCATTGTTGAATGGTTCCGGAATTATGTACTAGTTGAGCCATGTATGGTGTGTGGTTGAAGCCAGAGAAAGTAGTGCGTTGTTTGTATGGGACAGGCAACTAATATTCAACGACCCTTTCGGAGCGTCAATTAGATCAAGCGAGAATTAAAGCCGAGCCGAAGCTCTTTACTGTAAAGTACGTATTATTATAACAGTACAGTACCAACTCAGTATTCTTTGCCCGCCGCGCGCCAGGCGCTGCTTTTTTCAATTCGAGTGCTCTCTTTGCTGCATCCAACGTCGGTTGCATACCCTACAACCATCTCTGTCAACCCGACTAGCTATTAGAGGGGGAAGTGCACTCAACGGTTTGCACTCGTGACTGGTCAACGCCCGCCATCTCCGCGGCCCTCACAATCGCCCCGAACCTTTCCGACATTTTAGTCAAACACCCCGCCATGCGCGTTGCCTTAGCGGTCTTCTGGGCGAGCGTGGTAGGTCCACCCGGCGTCGACTCCAACGAGAGGATAGATCGCGGATCAAAACTGGCGCAGGAACTCGTTCGCGGCCATCTGACAACTTCTTCCAGGATGTCGGCCTTGCGTTTCTGAGAGTCCAGCCGTGTTGCGACGTTCTCTGACATTGACGCGAGCGCGGCTTCTGCCGCCTTGCGGTCGGTCTTTAGTTGGGCGAGATGTCCCTGCCACCCGTCGAGGTCACGTCTCATTTGTTGCCAGCAGCCCGCGAGTCCACAGCCTATCGTTTGCGCAGTTATAAACGTGAGCACGAGATATGAACCGACTCGGTCTTACGGGTCGTTGAGCTTGCTCAGCCGATGCAGCAGCGCCTGCACGCGACTCGAAGTAGCGCTGACAGTCCTGCATCTCCAATAAGACACCAGAGGATTGCTCTGGATTGTGTAAATCGGCGAGATCAATCTGCGAGTAATGACCACACGACCGACTGGAGCAGGTACAGTAGTGAACGAGAGTCAGCTAGCGTGTTCTTTGAGACCACGTACGTCACTAGCATCGCCTGAATCTAGTCTGCGCCGCTTGCCGGTGCCGTCGGTAGAACTGTGGAAAATGCGTTCAAAACTTGCGCATGAAGTCGGAGCACGGTCAGACCCACATGGCGGACTCGAGCAGGCGATCAGAGTGTTCGTTGAACTTGCGAATGAGCGGTAGAGCCCCACGCCGCTTCCCGGCCTGCATTGTCACATCCCTCTCGTTCCCGGTCTACTAGAGAGAAGCCGGCTTCAAACCTCTTCGTGATCCTCACGGGTTGCTTCGAGGTCAATAAACATGTCTACCTCGTCATCCCGAGGTCTCCTGGGCTCCAGCTCTGTGAGACATACGTTAGTGGGATGGGCTGCACCCAAATAAAAGGACCTCACCGTCATCTGGCTATTCTATATACTTGTCGAAGATCGCGTCGTCTTTGACGACATGCTGGGTTGCGGTGGAACGAATGGAGGCTCGGTGTGAATGGAAAAGCTTTGACTGAAAATACCATTTTCAACATTCGGCTTTGGACAGTTACCGTACAGAATATGAGACGGGGTACGGTGCAAGGACTTTGAGATGGGTACTTTGCTCGGCACGTCTCGTCATAGGCCTTTGCAGCGACAGGGTACTCATCAAAGACATCGTGCACGAGTTGCGGCGCGATCACAATCTTGTTTCCGCCACCCTCGACAGCCTGTGGTCTCGGGTCTACTAGCTGACCCGGTTCGGCCCTTCTTTTGAGAGTCGGAAGCGGCCTGCGCCAGCAGGAGATGCTTATATGACACAATCCTACGTCAAATATGGCGTGTCGTGGGTAGGCGCGTCACACACCTCGCGTCCCTCCCAGAACTCCGTCTCGGTAACCTGACCGGACACGACCAATTCGCGATGAAGAGCCGCGAGGTCGGGCGTATTTAGATGTGGGAATCGTCGTTCACGGGGGTCCCCCGATGACTCGAAACGGACTCGGCACTTAGGGTTTGAAGACCGAGAAGGAGCGGGGGCGGGAACAGCATTGTTGGGAGAAGTGGGCGTTTGGGCGCCTGTTTGCGGGAGGCCGTACCGCGCCAGTGTTGCGCGCAGCGCGTTTGTTGCTGATTACAGTCGTGAGCTGAGCGCTGAGCCTTGAACATCTCGCGTTCCGTCAGGGCCAGAGGGGGGGGGAAGTGAAGGCAAGGTTGTGGCCGTTGCTATCATTCTCGAGGCCTATTTTATAGCGTACTTGAGCTCCGCCTTCCTTCGAAGAAAAAGGTGCTGAAAACAAGGGCGGGGGTGTAAAACTGTAGTTCAAAAAGCTTAGAAGGAATTGACGTCAAACGCACAAGTAACTTCCGGGTGTGCCACGCGCACAGCGAGCGTCTTCTTTCCATCCTGGGCCCATTGAAGATGGGTGGTGGTAAGCTCTAAAAGCCCTGGGAGTTTCCCGTATGAGATTTGGCGGTGCAGACCGTCGACGTTCAGAAAGAACTCCCGGGGATGTCTCTCAAACCGCATCACTGCGGGACTCGTGTGTGGCACTCTTGTGATTTCGCTGTTTCCATCGCCATCGCCTCTTTCAAAGGGAACCAGTAACGGTGATTCGGAGGTGTCAGGGTCGTGATTATACAGATACAGTACAGACTGTTTTGCACTCTTAAGTCATGCACGTCGGCCTCCGCTTGCTGCCGGCGTCATGTGACAGTGGCACGTGCGCCTTGCGGATGAACGCCATTTAGGGCCCTCTCGCTCACGGTGCGACCAAAAACTGAATTCCTCCGCTCTTTGAGACTAGGCCACGAGTCTTGAAAAGTACAGTGATATTAAGGATACGGATAAAGCCCTATAACGGCGATAACGTCGAGAGGTATAAAGTCGGAATGAAAAAAAGAAAGCTGGCTAGCTATGAACGAAAATAAGATTCCTGGGATTTGTATGCGTGGATCTGGATCTCGGTAGTATCAAATGCTACGAGGAAAATGAACGATGATATCGAAACAGAACGAACAAAACGAACAAGGGACACAAAACGGGACTCGAACAACTACGATCAAGTGGACAAGTCAGCTAAAGTAGAGAAAGATAAGCAAATAAGCGAACTGAGCGTGGAGTGTGGGCGGCAATTTCGTGATTTCGATGCCCGAGGAGCGGTGGAGGGGACGGCCCCGAGACCGTGCTGCGGAACATACTGCGCGTCGATCTCGCCGCAATTCAGGGGTAACAGCAGGTTATGCACAAACGCCTGCTCGTATCTGCCGCGTCCAATCAAATCAGCGATCACTGCATCCGGCCCCGCGCACAAAACAGAGCCAACTCACTGAAAATTGTTGAACACGACAGCCATCGAGTCGGACCCGCGCCGCAGCAGGTTCGGCGCCATCACAAGCGAGGTTCGCGCTCGTCATCTTGATGGCGGCGAGCACACGCTCGTCGAGGAACAGCTGCAGGGAGCTGATCACGAACAACACCACACGCCGGTTGGCCTTCGGACGCCTCGGCGTCGCCTGCGAACGCAATGCAGTCGCTATACATCTCCGACGGCACCAGCGGGTCGACGAGCTCGCGCAGCCAGAGCTTGAATAACGACGCAGGCGGGTCGTCGACGCCTTCCAGCGTGTACGAGCCGCGGTCCAGCCGCATCTTGAGTGCAGCGACCGCGTCAGAGTCACCTGGTATGCGAAAGATACCCTCTGACTTTGTCCCGCCAAGTGCGAAGACGCCGTCGACGAGGAACGGGAGTACGATTGGCACCCTCTGCGTCAGGTATGTGCGTTCCTGTAGGCAGAACACGGTATCGAGTGGCTCGCCGAACGTCGATGGGTTGAACGCTGCGTCCTGTGATGACCTCGGAGCGGTGCAAATGAGTGGGGGTCGACGGATGGGTGGCGGCGCAGGCGCCAGTCGCGATGGTGTTGAAAAATGGGGGTCGGTGGTAAATAGCTTGTTGATTTTCTATTATATTTGTAAAATTAAATGAAGGTTGCGACGCATAGGCGGGCGTTCGGGCTTTTCTTCATAGAGGCAATCGGGCCACTCGCAGAGGACTGCAGACGGCCAGGGGCTTGAACTGCGCCACGGACCTCTTTCTGATATGAACGCGGATGGTGAACCACGGGGCGCGGCCGCTGCCCGGCTGCATGGAGGCGGGCTCTGATCCGTTGTCGAAGAGAACGACTTGGAGAGACGACGAACCAGCGCAGTGTTCTATTCGGCCGGTTGGGTTGAAGTTTGTATGACAAACTGACAGCGAGAGTGCACATACCTGAATGACTGTCGACGGTATACCAAAACCATCTGGTTTCTCCCACACGATTTCGCCAGACTTTGTGTGGGGATTGTATGGAATACCGCCACGCTATTCGTCGCTAATCTCCCACAACTGGCCATTTTCAATGTGCGGTAATCTAAGGCGGTGTTTACTCCATGAGGCAGGATGTCGAATAAAGCATCGATGAAGGTACGTACACGAAATTTCCGACAGGAGGGTCCCATGAAACTTGTCCCGTCGAAGGGCACGCAAAGAAGGACACCTGGCACTGCAGGACGTAGATGCAGATGCGGATGAAGTAGGACGAGAGAGAGGACGGCCATTTGTTTGCACTTCCGGGTGGAGCCACTTGTGATACTCGCTGGGTAAGGCCGGGTACAGCGCGATTCAAATACAAGTTCATTATTTTCGCGCTCAGCTCACTATAAGACCCCTTACAATTGATTTTGAATTAATTATAGGGTCGGAATTTTGTGACACGCCGCTCTTGCTCAAATTTGCTCCCTGTACCACAGGATGTCGCGCTGCTTCATGGCATCATAGAGGTATTTCCGTCGCAGCCTCCAGCGTCGGGCATCGACCACCTCGTCATCGTACCTGGCCATGGCATTTGCACAGGAGCGCACGCCGAAGACGCCGAAAACGAGGATTCGTGGCTCCTCGCATCGTATCAGAGGATGCGGGCATCCGTCCATATTCCGCGCGCACATCTCTCGTGGGTGAGTGCCGTCCGAGCTTTAAGTCCCACTTTCCGTTTTTAATCCCAACCCAGATCCCCAAATCGCCTCGGACGACCCTAAAGCACTCCTCGTCTTCAGCGAGTACGGCTCGCCACGTCGCCAGCGGGCAACCAAAAAGCTGCCTGTAACTTTTGGATACAGAGGTTACACATCTCCCCTGAGCGCGACGTCCGAGGGCGAAGCGTACCTGCGCTTCGCACGCGCCACGGGCCTTCTCCCGCCCGCGGACAGGTTCACGCGAGCGGCGACAGAAGACGCCTCGCTCGGACTCGTTCCAAAATGGGTTGTTTTCCGTCGCCCGCTTCCGCAAGCCCACGGGCGCCTATCCAGCGCGCTTCGAGCAACTCCACCGACGCGCACTGCCCTGGCCCAAGCTCCACTTTACGTATGTGGGTATCCCGCTCGGGACTGAGGCGGACGAGCGCCAGGCGGTATCGGGTATCTTCTTCTCGCGCGACCTTTCTGCAATCTGACCCCTTTCTTACTCCCCTAGTTGACCAACGCGTTCACTCCGTATTCTACAGACATGTATGGCTGCCACGCACCCCTGGTCCAGATGGTCCAGAAACGCGCGGGACGGAATTTTCACGCGAAGGCCCACGGCTACCACGTCGGTGCGCCAGAAATGCACGAGCTGCTGGAGTGGTCCGAAGGATGGCACGCGGATCTTTCCTGGTACGCTTCCGTGGGTGAAGGACAGCTGCGGGTCCCCTTTCTCCAAGATGGCACGCTACGAACGCACACCAGCTTCGAATCAGTTCTGAGCTAGGTGAGATATAAGTGATAAGGTACTATCATAGAAGTGTAGGTAACCAATACATGGGCCTCGGACAAGCATCTTGCGACACTCCGTGTGGTCAATTAAGGGCCACTCACACACGACTAACTGACCTCGACGCGAGAACCCCCTGTGTCTAGCCTCAACACACTCACCCCAAATTCCGAGCTTCGAAGAGCCTACATTTCCATTTATGGGAAAATGCTCAACGGTCATAAGTGTACAGTACGTCCCACGAACTTCGAGGTGAGATCCGGGCCCTTGCGAGTGTAATTGACAAGCTGAGGAAGACTATGTCGAACGTACTAAATAGGTCCGATCATGCAAACAGCCTTCTGGAGCTACCGTACCCACCAATAGGGCCTGCTGCTGCCCCCTTCGGCGGTTCCTAATTTTCGAGGTATGCTCTGCAGACTGTCGGTCCAGTATGCCGTCACGATTCGAGTGACCATTATGAGACCTTCGTTCGCATAGGTGTTGGCGGACGCGCCTCATTTATGGCAGGGCATGGGATAGTTCCTACGAGACATCTCCTGGAAAGTGGGAAGCCCAATAGAGACTCATGTCATACTGTTCTTACCGAGCAACCATGAAAGCGATAGTTTGTGGCTCCCCGAGTATAGCGTAGATCAGTTCAAGCTTCTGTCGTGCGTTGATGCCACGGGCCGCCCCCCAATCTACCCTGTGTTAGTCGACTGTTAGTCGGTTAGTCGGCGACAATCTTGTAAGTTGCTGGCTAGGTATTGGGTATTACCTTACTCCTTAGATACCAGAATAACCCTGCACCATAGGTAGTGCCAAGGTGCACTTTAATTGATGAAATTTGTAGCCAGTGCTTCAAACCTAGAGAGCCTGAGGGACGCGTTGATCTTGGGAGTACGTCACGGTGCCGGGACAGAACGTGTTTGGGCGTCGTGGTCTTCGTGACAAATTTATCTCATAGACAATTATCGATATTACTGTCCAGGAAACGTGCTCATGCTGTCTTGGTTAGAGTGCCATTCGTTACTACCATTACAGAGTCTCCATCAACTACCGCTTATTCGCTGTGGATTATTCCTAATTCGCGCGGCACGCGGGCTATTCCTGAAGCATAGCTCGGCCGATAAATATTCCCAGAATGCTTGTACGCAATGACGCATGTCTGACGCTATCTTTTTCAGTTACCCCGCACCGTAAGGTTCTGCGGAGTCAGCGAGTACGCGCAGCAGGCGCTGGAAGTCAGGCGTCCCAAGACCTGTGACCTACAGGGCCGACAGTTAGCCATCGTCGAAAGTGATGGTTGGCGGGACTGACAGGATCCCATCCCTCAATGGCGGAGAATCCATCGGTATTGCAGCCCGGATTCGAGCCGGATGTGATGTCAGTGAGGCCATTCATGCCAGCACCGTATAGCCAGGGGTTAAGGAAGCCGAGTGTGATCTTGCCTTGGGAAATGAGGTAATCATTAAGCAGTGAGATCACGCTTGCCACGATCTGTACATTGGTGGTTAGCCGGATGTACGACCCAGATAGTAGGAGAGAGGAGAGACGCACAGGCGTGGAAGCACTTGTGCCAGACAAGAGATACTCCCTACCCTTGAGGATGATCGGGAATCTCAGAGCCTGGGCGGAGATGTCAGGAATTCCCCGGCTTGAAGCGCTGCACCAATTACGAGGTAAGTAGCAGTCAAATCAGGTCACGGAGGGGAATGCACTTGTATTTGCCTTGATACTGGTCGCCAAGGTGCTGCAGGAATTCGGTCACGGCCTGTTCCTGGTAGTCGGGGCGTCCAAAGTAGTTCGAGAAGCCCCCCGCAGAGAAGCTTGCCGCGATCTCTGGATCGTGACCGCTAGTTCCACCGACGGCTGTGACATAGGGACCTGCGAGAGTACAAGGTGTAGTGGGTGACCCGTTCTATACTCCTCCCGAGCTGAGAAAGAATGCCACACGTACAGGTTGCGGGCCAGAACGGGATGAACCGGACGGAGCCGTCTTTGGCCACGCAGTCCCCTTTGCCGACGCCGAAGTCCCCAGTCGAGATGAGCACGCTGACGCCTCGTGTACCGAGCATAGCAAACAGGGTGCACAGGTACTTTGCATATGCCACCGGAATCGACCTCTCCTCGATATTGTACGATATGTTGATTGTCCGCGGAATATTAACCCTCTTGAGGATGTTGCCGAGCCAAGAGGCAAGCCAATCGGTCGTGCCACTCGGCCCGCGGCCTGTACTGTAGAAGATCACCGGAGTCGGATACGTCATGGCCATAGCATACTGGGTGTCGAGGTTCGGCTCGTAGGCGGGCTTGGTCGGGTCGTATCCCCCACCGTTGACCTGCACGACAATGATTGCCGCATTGGTCCCGTCGGGGCGGTATACGGACATGAACTTCGCCAGGTCCTCTGGGCTCGGGTATTCATTTAGAATTCCCACAATCCCGAGCGCATTCCGGTCCGCAGCAGCGGGCCTATATTCGGTCGTCTTGTACAGTGAGCGCAGAAACGACGGCGTCCTCAATTCATCATCACGGCTCGACAGCACGGTCACAGGCTCTCCTGATACCGGCCTCTTCAACCCCGCTGTCGCCCCGCCGGACCCCTTGCGCGGTGACTGCCACTGCGTGTGCGGGGTGGAAAAGCATGTCGTCGGCACTACAGTCTGCACGAGCCCGTGCAGTGCAGTGGGAAGCGCGTAGCCAACCGTGCGGACGACTGTCTCATTTGTCTCGACATGCCTGTAGAGCTGATATGATGCGCCAAGGAGAGCGTTGGCCTGGATAATGGACACGCCACTGAGAGTCAGCGTGGTGCCGCCGTGTGTCATCGAGACGGACGAGGAGGGCACGCCATGGAATTCGAGCCAGGAGTTGACGAGCTCGAGGGTTCCTGGGGGGGGAGAGACAAGCTCCGCAACTTGCTCCTCGGATAGGTATGCGCCATATCTGCATTAGAGTAGCAACACTCGTGAGTACATGCGTGAGGGAAGGAGTGGCGGAGTAGACGTGCCTTGGATGGTTGGGGTTGCTGACCTGGTATAGCGTGTCAATCAAAGCATTCTCGCGGTGGGCCTTGAGTGCCACGTGGAGATCGATGGTGGTGCCGCTAAGTGGATTGCCAAGGCTCTCCCAGTTCTCTGGGACGGCATTCCAAGAGTGCTTGATACGTATATCGTCCCAACGTGGTGAGAAGGGCTTCGCTAGACTGCCGTGGAGAATAGCAGCAAGGACGGAAATCACAGAGATCAGACGGTAGTGCATTACTGCAGGGGTCACCGAGAGGGTCTCGGCAATACACTGGCGGTCGGTTCGCGAGGATGCCGGAAACGTGAGGGCTTTTATGGTGCATTTCTACATCATGATGGGAAATCGGGAGTGTAAAGGTACAGTAAATGTGTTTCGATGCTGATACCCTCGAATTTTGAACTGCCAGCGAAAGAAGGTGAGGCTCGGTGAGGACCGATACGAATGGAGTACTATCCGAAACCTCTACAACAAACTTGAGATCTGAGAGCCTGTTCAGTACATATCCTGTCGCGCGGCATCAGCCAAAAAGTGCGCCCGAGAGTCTTCGAAAATATCATGATAGACACGAAGGGAGGAGCCAGCATCATCACGACATGGCCGCTCAGTTCCCGTCGATTCCGCGGTCGTAGACCCCTGATTAGTGTTTTGCCAGTGGGGATAACGTAAGAGAGCATCAGAGGCGCATTTTCTACTGGTGCCAATCACTGGCACGCGGTTGGTCCTTGTGGCATAAGCTGCACGATAGGTCTTGACAACCTCTGTTAACACTTGCAACTTGTGTGAGGACGAGAATGAGGTCCAAGGCCCAGGACCAAGGGGCCGTTGAGCACCGCGGCCATTCCTACAGCAAACCAAAGTTACCAAACCGTTGTACTAATAGTGGCGACCTCCGGTGACAACGGATTCAGAATTGGGTTTCTAATATTAGCTGGACGGATGTCGCCCGGCCGCCAACAGATACTGAGTATGCACACCCCATATCGGACATTCTCGACCAGGACAGCATTCGTATGTTGGTGACTCATTCATTCTACACGCCGTTCTTCGCCAGGCTCGGACCGGTAGAATCACGGGTACGATGTGCTGGGACTTCAAGTTCTTTCTCCGCTGGAGTGCTTCGTGTTGGTTACTTAGGTATATGAACACAGAAAGCGTCCCCTCACCACATGGTACACTCGTGTGAGTTGGTAAAAATTTAGAAAATGGGATGAAGGGCTACTGTAATAGTAGACGAAGCGCCGGTGCAGTAGTCGATGGAGACGGCACATCGGGGACGCTGACTACGATGCTCGCTGTGGTGTACATCGAACGACACAGAAATGTTTATGTGGCACGTTACGGTGATCACCAACAAGGAAAGGAATTCGAAAGGATGGAGGTGATCTGTAATTTTCAATATAAGGGGCGGTTTAGGTTGTGTGACGCGCCAAAGAATAACGAGTCGGACTACATTTGAGGCCGGTTATCGGTTTAGACCTTAGCTTTGCGATGGCGATTGCCTTTTCTACTCAGACACCAAGAGTCTCCTGCAGCGCTTTGAACGCTAATAAACAAGAGTCGGCCATTTACCACTTTCGCGGGCCCTCTCACCACGGTGCGACTTAAAACTGATTGAGACTAGGCCACGAGTCTTGAAAAGTACAGTGATATTAAGGATACGGATAAAGCCCTATAACGGTGATAACGTTGAGAGGTATGAACTCGGAATGGAAAAACAAAAAAAAGAAAGCCGGCTAGCTATGAACGAAAATAAAATTCCCGGGATTTTTATGCGTGGACCTGGATCTGGGTGGTATCAAATGCTACGAGGAAATAAACGATGATATCGAAACAACAGAACGAACAAGGGACACAAAACCGTCGACTCGAACAACCGCGATCAAGTGGACAAGTCAGCCAAAGTAGAGGAAGATAAGCGATGCGAGCGACGGTCAGGACTGTGCGCGGCGATTTCGTGATTTCGATGCCCGAAGAGCGGCGGAGGGGACGGCCCCGAGGCCGTGCTGCGGAACATACTGCGCGTCGATCTCGCCGCAATTCAGGTGTAACAGCAGGTTATGTACAAACGCCTGCTCGTACCTGCCGCGTCCAATCAAATCAGCGATCACCGAATCCGGCTCCGCGCGCAAAACAGAGCCAACTCACTGAGCATCGTTGAACACGATGGTCATCGAGTCGGACCCGCACCGCAGCAGGTTCGGTGCCATCACAAGCGCGAGGTTCGCGCTCGTCATCTTGGTGGCGGCGAGCACACGCTCGTCGAGGAAAAGCTGCAGGAAGCCGATCACGAACAACACCACACGCCGGTTGGCCGTCGGCAGCCGCTCAACCGCCGCACAGCACGCCTCGGCGTCGCCTGCGAACGCAATGCAGTCGTTGTACATCTCCGACGGCACCAACGGGTCGACCAGCTCGGGCAGCCGCAGCTTGAACAGCGACGCAGGCACGTGCGGGTCGTCGACGCCTTCCAGCGTGTACGAGCCGCGGTCCAGCCGCATCTTGAGTGCAGCGACCGCGTCAGAGTCACCTGGTATGCGAAAGATACCCTCTGACTTTGTCCCGCCGAGTGCGAGGACGCCGTCGGCGAGGAACGGGAGTACGATTGGCACCCTCTGCGTCGGGTATGTGCGCTCCTGTAAACGGAACACGGCATCGAGTGGTTGAACGCTGCGTCCTGTGATGACCTCCTGTTGGCGACATATCCATACTGATGAAAACAAGAAACGTACCGACGCCGTCTCGATTTCTGCAAGTGAGGGTAGCTTGCCTCTAGGGCCCTTCTTCGCAATAGCTGCGAGACGCTTGAGACAATGTTTGGCGAGAACATCGACGCGGCCGGGTCGTTCCCGTGTGTTGCGAGAGAAACGCGTGAAGGTACGGCTCAAAATTCTTGGATGGCGGGAAGGTTACCAGTAGCACACATAGTAGCTGTCACCCACGGAATGGGCTGTCCCTACAACGTGTTCATCGCTGACAAGATGGTACATGAAAAGACCACATACGCATTTGGATTATTTGTCAGCTGCTTCATAACTTGACAGTAGACTTCATCGCGCAGCTCGCCATTCGCGAGCCCTTCTCCGAGCAGCCAACGCGCCTCTTCCAGCCGGGGCGTATTCGAACCAGCTGTAGCGCCCATTTCGCTATCTCCCATGAGCCCGCTGCACAGCCCGGAACACGCGGACCGCATCCATGTGCAACGGTCGGGAAAGATTCAGCAGGGGCGTGGGCTGAGCTGCCAGACCATCATCTGGCCCACGGGAACCTTGCGCCTGAAGATGAAGCCGGTCCGGTGCGCCGCAAAGTACCTAGGATGGGATGTGCGCTTCCGGGACCTGAGTTCAGACGTGAGGTCAGAGAATTACTAAGGTACGTACCCGGTACTGAGCGTTTTGACGATACGAGCAGGCGTGGGTAAGGGTGATGCGTCGACGAAAATTGGTGTTCGCGCGGCACGAGCCCTGACGAGGCTAAGTTGGAGTGTTGCATCTGTAGATACACTCAGTTCAGATCGCTCAGTGCGAGATTCCATAATCGCGCGACGCACTCATGTTTAACACAGACCTACCGATCTCCTTACCAGCGACGGTCGGACCCTTAGTCGGCGTCGACGGCATGGGGCGCACAGGCGCCGTCGGAGGGCCATTCTTCGCCGGCGCTTCGGTTTTTAACTTCGGCTTTACGCGGGTGGATTCTGACGCGCTCACGTAGCCACTCTCCGAGGATAACTTACCTTGCTCACGCTGCTCGGGGTATCGGGCGATTGCGGCGGCGTTCGCGTCAGTCGTTCGACGGCAACTCCCGGCGACTGCGGTGGTGATCGAGGGGGATGAAAGAGCGGTGCGAATGCGTGGGGGTCGGCGGAGTGCTCGCTTCCGAGCCAGGGATAGGTGGCAGCGCAGGCGCCAGTCGCGATGGTGTTGAAAAATGGGGATCGGTTGTAAGGTTGCGACGCATAGGCGGAGCGTTCGGGCTTTTCTTCGTGGGGGCAATCGGGCCACTCGCAGAGGACTGCAGACGGCCAGGAGCTTGAACTGGACGGACCTCTTTCTTATATGAACGCGCATGGTGAACCACGGGGCGCGGCTGCCCGGCTGCATGGGGAGGCGGGCTCTGATCCGTTGTCGAAGAGAACGACTTGGAGAGATGACGACCCAGCGAAGTGTTCTATTCGGCCGGTTGGGTTGAAGTTTGTATGGCAAGTTGACAGCGAAATTGCACATACCTGAAGGACTGTCAACGGTATAACAAAACCATATGGTTTCTCCCACACAGTTTCGCCAGACTTCGTGTGGTGATTGTATGGAATACCGCCACGCGACTCGTCGCTAATCTCCCACAACTGGCCATTCTCACTGTGCGGTAATCTAGGACGGTGTTTACTCCATGAGGCAGGATGTCGAATAAGGCATGCATGAACGTACGTACACGAAAATTTCGACAGGAGGGTCCGATGAAACTTGTCCCGTCGCAGGGCACGCAAAGAAGGATACCTGGCTCTGCAGGACATACACCAATCAGTGCCGCGAATAGAAAAGGTAAAATAAGGGTAGATGCGGATGAAGTAGAAGAACGAGAGAGAGGACGGCCATTTGTTTACACCTCCAGGGTAGTACAGCGCGATTCAAGCAAAACATTATTTTCGCGCTCAGCTCTGAGCATTTAAAATAGTATCTATAAGACCCTTACAATTGATTTCGAATTAATTATAGGGTCGGAATTTTGCGTTCTCAACATTTGCTCCTGTACCACAGGAAGTCGCGCTGCTTCATGGCATCATAGAGGCATTGCCGTCGAGGCCTCGACCACCTCGTCATTGTACCTGGCCATGGCATTTGGACAGGAGCGCTTCTCACGCGCCACGGGCCTTCTCCCGCCCGCGGACAGGTTCACGCGAGCGACGACAGAAGACGCCTCGCTCGGACTCGTTCCAAAACGTGTTGTTTTCCGTCGCCCGCTTCCGCGAGCTCACGGGCGCCTATTCAGCGCACTTCGAGCAACTCCACCGACGCGCACTGCGCTGGCCCAAGCTCCATTTTACGTATGTGGGTATCCCGCTCGGGGCTGAGGCGGACGAGCGCGGTATCGGGCGAAGTCGGTATCTATTCTCGCGCGACCTTTCTGCAATCTGACCCCTTTCTTGCTCCCCTAGTTGACCAACGCATTCACTCCGTATTCTACAGACATGTATGGCTGCCACGCGCCCCTGGTCCAGAAGCACGCAGGACGGAATTTTCACGCGAAGGCCCACGGCTACCACGTCGGTGCGCCAGAAATGCGCGAGCTGCTGGAGTGGTGTCCAAAGGATGGCACGCTGATCTTTCCTGGTACGCTTCCGTGGGTGTAGGAATAGACGTTCTCAACTACGGGCGTCCTTTCTCCAAAATGGTCACGCCACGAACGCGCACCAGCTTGGAATCAATTCTGAGCAAGGTGGGATATAAGTGATAAGGCCCTATCATAGAAGCGTAGATAACCAATACATGGGCCTCGGACAAGCATCTTGCGACACTCCGTGTGGTCAATTAAGGGCCACTCCCACACGACTAACTGACACGCAAGAACCCCCCCCTGTGTCCAGCCGAGCTTCGAAGAGACTACATTTCCATTTATGGGAAAGTGCTCAACGGTCATAAGTATACAGGACGTCCCACGAACTTCGAGGTGAGATCCGGGCCCTTGCGAGTGTAACTGACAAGCTGAGGAAGACTATGTCGAACGTACTAATAATAGGTCCGATCATGCAAACAGCCTTCTGGAGCTACCGTACCACCAATAGGGCCTGCTGCCCCGTTCGGCGGTTCCTAATTTTCGAGGTCTGCTCCGCAGACTGTCGCTCTAGTATGCCGTCACGCGATTCGAGTGCCGGTCTGCGACCATTATGAGACCTTCGCTCGCATAGGTGTTGGCGGACGCGCCTCATTTATGGCAGGGCATGGGATAGTTCCTATGAGACATCTCCTGGCAAGTGGGAAGCCCAATAGAGACTCATGCCATACTGTTCTTACCGAGCAACCATGAAAGCGATAGTTTGTGGCCCCCCGCGTATAGCGTAGATTAGTTCAAGCTTCACAAGCCTGAGCTTCACGGCCCAAGTCACGGCCAGTGAAGTTACTGTCGTGTTGATGCAACGGGCCGGTCGGCCCCCGATCTACCCGGTAGCTCGGACCCGGCGCCCTCCGGGCTGCCATACTGCTGCCATCCTTTCCTTGTCGTCTTGTCGTCGGTGATCACCGTAACGCGCCCCATAAACATTTCTGTGCTCGTTCGATGTACACCACAGCGAGCATCGCAGTCAGCGTCCCCGATGTACCGTCTCCATCGTGATAGTGCTGCGAGACTACTACTGCTCCCGGCGCGTCGTCTGCTATTAAAGTAGCCCTTCATCCCATTTTCTAAATTTACACCAACTCACAGTCTCACACACACGAGTGTACCATGTGGTGAGGGGACGCTTTCTGTGTTCATATACCTAAGTAACCAACACGAAGCACTCCAGCGGAGAAAGAACTTGAAGTCCCAGCACATCGTGATAATTCTACCCGTGATTCTAATACCGGTCCGAGACTGGCGAAGAACGGCGTGTAGAATGAGTCACCAACATACGAATGCTGTCCTGGTCGAGAATGTCCGATATGGGGCGTGCATACTCAGTATCTGTTGGCGGCCGGGCGACATCCGTCTAGCTAATATTAGAAGTCCAATTCTGAATCCGTTGTCACCGGAGGTCGCCACTATTAGTACAACGGTTTGGTTTGCTGTAGGAATCTCAACGACCCCTTGGTCCTGGGCCTTGGACCCCATTCTCGTCCTCACACAAATTGCAAGTGTTCACAGAGGTTGTCAAGACCTATCGTGCAGCTTATGCCACAAGGGCCAACCGCGTAATTGGCGCCAGTACAAAACACGCTTCTGATGCTCTCTTACTGTAATCCCCAAAACACTAATCAGGGGTCTACGACCGCGGAATAGACGGGAACTGAGCGGCCATGTCGTGATGATGCTGGCTCCTCCTTTCGCGTCTATATTTTCGAAGACTCTGGGCGCACTTTTTTGGCTGATTCCCCGCGACAGGACATGTACTGAACAGGCTCTCAGATCTCAAGTTTGTTGTAGAGGCTTCGGGTGGTACTCCATTCGTATCGGTCCTCACCAAGCCTCACCCTCTTTCGCTGGCAATTCAAAATTCGAGGGTATCAGCCGAAACACGTTTACTGTACCTTTACTCCCGATTTCCCATCATGATGTAGAAATGCACCATAAAAGCCCTCACGTTTCCGGCATCCTCGCGAACCGACCGCCAGTGTATTGCCGAGACCCTCTCGGTGACCCCTGCAGTAATGCGCTACCATCTGATCTCTGTGATTTCCGTCCTTGCTGTTATTCTCTACGGCAGTCTAGCGAAGCCCTTCTCACCACGTTGGGACGATATGCGTATCAAGCACTCTTGGAATGCCGTCCCAGAGAACTGGGAGAGCCTTGGCAATCCACTTCGCGGCACCACCATCGATCTCTACGTGGCACTCAAGGCACACCGCGAGAACGCTTTGATTGACACGCTATACCAGGTCAGCAACCCCAACCATCCAAGGCACGTCTACTCCGCCACTCCTCCCCTCACGCATGTACTCACTCACGAGTGTTGCTACTCTAATGCAGATATGGCAAATACTTATCCAAGGAGCAGGTTGCGGAGCTTGTCTCTCCGCCCCCAGGAACCCTCGAGCTCGTCAATTCCTGGCTCGAATACCACGGCGTGCCTTCCTCGTCCGTCTCGATGACACACGGAGGCACCACGCTGACTCTCAGTGGCGTGTCCATTATCAGGTCAACGCTCTCCTTGGCGCATCATATCAGCTGTACAGGCATGTTGAGACAAATGAGACAGTCGTCCGCACGGTTGGCTACGCGCTTCCCGCTGCACTGCACGGGCTCGTGCAGACTGTAGTGCCGACGACATGCTTTTCCACCCCGCACACGCAGTGGCAGTCACCGCGCAAGGGGTCCGGCGGGGCGACAGCGGGGTTGAAGAGGCAGGTATCAGGAGAGCCTGTGACAGTGCTGTCGAGCCGCGACGATGATGACACCACGCCATCGTTTCTGCGCTCCCTGTACAAGACGGCCGAATATAGGCCCGCTGCTGCGGACCGGAATTCGCTCGGGATTGTGGGAATTCTAAATGGTTACCCGAGCCCAGAGGATCTGGCGAGGTTCATGTCCATGTACCGCTCCGACGGGGCCAATGCGGCATTCACCGTCGTACAGGTCAACGGTGGGGGATACGACCCGACCAACCCTGCCCGCGAGCCAAACCTCGACACCCAGTATGCTACGGCCATGGCGTATCCGACCCCGGTAATATTCTACAGTACCGGCCGCGGGCCGGCGGGCAAGACCGATTGGTTTGTGTCCTGGCTCCGCTACATCCTCGGGGAGGATAATATCCCGCGGACAATCAGCATATCCTACGTCATCGAAGAGATGCACATTCCGGTGGCATATGCAATGTACGTGTGCAGGCAGTTTGGTATGCTCGGCGTACTTGGCGTCAGCGTGCTCATCGCGACTGGGGACGACGGCGTCGGCAAAGGGGACTGCGTGACCAAAGACGGCTCCGTCCGATTCTACACGGAATTCCCCGCAACCTGTACGTGTGGCATTCTTTCAGCTCGGGAGAAGTACAGAACGGGTCACTCACCACACCTTGCACTTTCGCAGGTCCCTATGTCACAGCCGTCGGTGGGACGACGGGTAGCGAACCAGAGGTCGCGGCAAGCCTCTCCGGGGGGGCTTCTCGAACATCTTAAACGCCCCGACTACCAGGAACAGGCCGTGACCGAATTCCTGCAGCACCTTGGCAACCAGTATCAAGGCAAATACAAGGCATTCCTTTTTCGACCTGATCTGACTCCTACTTACTTCGTAATTGGTGCAGCGCTACGAGCCGGGGATTC